>LS874022.1:33217-44893 GCA_900490955.1 Micoletzkya japonica | reverse complement strand
CCAACATGTATCATGCTTGACCAACATGTATCATGCGGATGGCCAACCTCTAATACGGTAGGCTGGTAGGTTGGAATCTTGCATGATACATGTTAGTCTGAGGGACCGGAGTATGTGGGGATATCTCGTCACTCTCACCCTTGTAAATATGAGAAGTGAGCATTAATTGTAGATACGAGGAGTAGTTTATCGGATGAAGACGACTACGGTATAATAGGAGGGGAGGAGCTATTGGACAGAAGTATTATGGAGGCACTGCCGAAGAAGAGAACGCTGACTCATAAGGTAGCATTCCTCTGATAGAGCGATTAAACGAGTGCCTTGAAGGAAAGGTCGATGATGAATTGTGTAGTCTCTCCCGGTCGATATTCCTCTTCCAGTACAGTACAACTCTCGCAGGGACCCGGTTCGTTGTCTTTGGTTGCTGTCTGCCAATATCTATCTAGCTGAGTATTAGTTGTGACTAGTGCAGCTACTCTTTATATTCACGAAACACCGACGTCAAAAAGCAACAAGGCGCGGCACTCTTCGGTTCAGTTCGTTATAAGTTATAACTTATATTTCAGTTAAAAATAAAATTTCAGTTATAAGTTATAACTTATAACTGAAATTTTAATTGTCTAATATAAAAATCTTGAGATATTTACGGTTTATGCAAATTTTTAGCGGTATCGTTACCGTATATTTCCCCTCAGATGACCTCCTCTCCTCTGTAATCCAGTCTGCGATGCCGTCAAAAAACGAGCAGGCCGAGTGTTTGGACACGCCAACTAACACTCGAGGCCGAGATAGTGATGATGGCGAGTGGAGTGATGAGGGAGAGGTGGGGGACTTTGAATAGAACGTGGTAAATTGAATGAATGAACTTTCGTTTGCTTATTCCCTGATAAGCAAGATATGGGATAAAAGGCAGGAATGAGAATAGTGGGAGGACATACGATAGAAGGTAATCTTTGCAGGGCGAATCGGGCCCTCTCTCAAAGGAGTGCATCGTGGGAGTTGTTCCTTGTGATGTGAATGAAGAAATGGAAGCTGAAACGATTGCGATTGACTGTTCCACTGGAGATAGGTATACCGTAGTTTTCAATCTTTTGTATTTTGTCTCTTCTTTCTCTCTCTCTCTCTCTCTCTCTCTCTCTCTTCATACCGTACCCTTCCCTCCCCGTCCCCCAATCCCTTCAGAAGGCGAAGTCGTGTGTCTTCTCTCCCCTCAACAAGAACTCCCTCCCGTATTTTTTCTCCTTCCTTCATTTCCTCTTCCTCTTCTTCCAAATCCAAGCAACTCACAACTACCCCTGTATCCTCCAAGAGTTATAACAGGACGAGGTCAGTTTATTGCAAAGTGCAGCGAAATATATTATACCTACCAATATGTTTATTGCGTACTCCATTAAAATGCTTGTGATAGACTAGAAAGTATAAAGTAATCATACAAGTTTTCAGTGTGTCTTCTGCCCACCCATCCCCCTCCCCCCACTCCTCCCCTCTCTCATCCCGAATCCCCCCTCCCTCCCCCTCCCGAATATCCCTTCCCTCCTCCCGCACCCGATCTACCGTATCTGCAATCGTCCCTCCTTATAACTACCGTAAGACAACAGAGGATAAGGAGGATACTGTAGAGAAGGAAAAAAGGGGAAGGGAACAATCTCTTCTTGTGACTACAGTATAACATTCTCACTTCAACAACATCGATTAGCGTTACTAATAGAGCTACATTGTTCTTTGTATGTAAATATGGCATCATGACATGAAGTGCTTTATACTAAGTGATTCCCTTTTCACCATTCTCACTCATTTCACTCTTTTTCACTCTTGCCACTTCCACTCAATCGCTTAAAGAATGTCCCGACTCCTTTCGTTGAACCTGTATACATCAGTGCTACAGTACACAACTACCGTATACCAACTACCGTATACAAACCTTTCTTCTTAGAACTAGTGTGAGTAGTTGGATGAGAATCGATAGTCATTTGTTCTGCCATCTTTTGTATCTCAAGGGGTTACGGTAGACAAGGGATATGGTAGACGTACCTCTCTTGCGATTCGCTGTGCTTCTTCGACAGCCGGTCCCTCGTTGATCTTGATACTGGCTGAACATTCCCAGTACCTTTACCCCCCCACGACCGTTTAAATCAACGCGCACGAAACATTTAAAATGCACAGCGAGTGGCGAACCGCGACGCGTACGTGACGCGTATTGAGAATGGATTTTTAAGCCAAAATCTGACTACGGTATCGGCTCTCTAAAGGGAAGCGCTGTCCCACAGTTAGATGTAGGTTGTAATCGTACGTGCCCCCCTTAATCCCTTACCTACAAGAGATGGTTTCCTCTTGTCCTTATTCAGAGTCACTTCACATCCCCCCGGGGGATTGGGTAGTTTGGTCTTTTCCTGTAATCCGTCATCCATCTCATCCCTTTCCCTTTCCCTCACCGAAACAAACTCAAAGTTGTGACTCTTTGAGTCCTTGTAGTCTTTGGGTGCGAATCCTCCAATGGTCCGAAGCTTGCGAAGAGCTCCGTATCTGTAAATCTCATAAGAGTATCGCAAACTGAAAAACCAACCGACTTTCTCCAGTGGTTAGTAGTTCCCCGATCGCTTTTCTTGTCATGTGATCGATTGGTTCCGTCCCTCTCAATCTAAAGGATTACTGTAGATTACGGTATGCCATCCCACCTTACCTCTTGTACATCCTGTCTCTTGTCGAATGTCACTTCTCTCTTTAGCATCTTGGGTAGAACTGCATTCTCAGTTGCTCTCCTGCATCAAAGACTTGTCCTGCATTTCTCATCAATAGAATACCTAAGCAGTCCCTTGGTTGAAGAGAAGAGAACTCCTTCTTCAGAAGATGAATTAGACTCGAATGAAATGTCGCTGTGTCTGAGATTACGGTAGTGGACGAATGGGAAAGGGAAGAACCACTCACTGTGACATACTAGAATATTGCTGGAATCCTGCTGAGAGCTGAAACATACGAAGTAAGTAACTCATCACTGGAAGCAGTAACAAGCTTTTAATAGAGGGAATTATTCTCCTCTCAAACTTGACAATGAGATAATTCTATCGTATCCAGTGGTGTGCTGTACCTGTTCACAGAATGAGTGAATATCATCGGAGGGCTCAGATGAACTGGATTTGCTCGATGAGGTTCTGAAGGGTGGATGTGATTGGGGGAGAAGGGGGGGGGGGAGTACCGATTCATGGAACCACTCGAGGGGAGAACAGGGGGACGAATGAAGGGGAGAGACAGTTCATAGTATGAACTTCATACACATCTCCCTCAGTTAACTTTTCCCACGTTGCATTATCCAAATTCTTGTATTCAATTTTAGTATTCTCGTCTTCCCTCCTTACTACAAGTTCCGTTGGTTAATTAGAGAAGAAAAAGTTGAAAAGAGGAACTGGCTATGATAGTAGAATACCTATCGGTCGCTCCCTCTCTCTCTCGAATCCTTTAAGGGGATAGATGAGTGAGTGCAATTGTCTCTTTCCTCCTCTCGCCCCACTTTAATCCCCTTCCCTTCCTTCACTTATGCTTTTCTTATTTCTCTTTTTCTCCCTCATTCCCTGTTCCCTCGCATGTTTATCCACTACAGAAACCACGACAACATCCTCAGGTATTCTTTTTCTTCTTTTTCTATCCCACAACTTACCTTCTTAGGAGCAATTTTTTCTTATCTAATTAAAATAATTATATATCGTACACCGCGAAGACTGGTTGACAAATCCGGGACTGGAAAGTCCAGTCCCGGAAAAAGTGAGACAATAGGTTTCTGGCTCAAAATGGAATATTTAAGCCTCAATCATTAGAGATTTGGCTTCCCCGTAATCGATTTCTATGCGAGGTATCAACAGATTTTGAAAAAAACGCAATTTATATAGATTACGGTAAGCAGTTTTGCGTGATACTCCAGACTACGGTACTGATCGATTTCGCTTGTGTGGTGAGTGTCGCTTCGCCGATTGATTTCTGGTCGCTTTTTATTTTATATTTGTGATGTGTTCTCTTTTTACCTTTTAGATTATTGCAAGTACCTCATTGGCGTCGAGTACTAGAAGTTTGAGACGCGCAAGCGAAATCGACCAGTACCGTAGTCTGGAGTATCACGCAAAACTGTTTACCGTAATCTATATAAATTGCGGTTTTTTTCAAAATCTGTTGATACCTCGCATAGAAATTTTTTGACGGGTTCATTTGGCTTAGAGACGGCACGGGAGGTAGCAAATTCTAGGGCGACGCTCGGAACAAAAAAAACATTTAATCGATGCAAGCCCAATTTTCCTATTATGTTTTTCGTACCTTTTCATACTTTTTTTCGTGGCACATGTACTTTTCCAGATATGTATTATTGTACTTAGTGCACTGGACAGATTATGGACTCCATACCTAAAATTTTGGAAAAACAGTGGACTGAAATCACGTTAAGGACATACAATATCGTCTACTCTTTCGATATAAAAGCGAAAGGCAGCTAAAACACGGAAAAAAGTAGCTGATTATGATGAAAATATTAAGCAATAATTAATTTGACACAGTTGGACTGATAGCTATATATACTGTAGAAAGCTGACTACCACGAAAATCCCTGAAAACCCTGACGCATTCTTTAACTACGGTAAGTTCGCCGCGTGCCGTCTTAGACCCGTCTTAGCGTTTTACCGTGTACGAGGAATCCAAATCTATAATAATTGAGGCTTAAATATTCCTTTTTGAGCCAGGAATCTATTGTCTCACTTTTTCCGGGACTGGACGTTCCAGTGCCGGATTTGTCAACCAGTCTTCGAGGTGTACGATACCTGTGCAGATATAAATTTCTCTATAAATAGTGTTGTAGAGGTGAAAGACAGTGACATCTCGCTAGTAACTTAGCCAATCTCCCAGTTCATTGTCTCCCTTTCCCTTCCCTTTCAGATTCCGTCCTTCTCAATCGTTCTCCTTCAGTTCCCTGTTCCATTGAGTATTCCGATCTCTGTCTTCAAGGATGGGTGTAAGATGTCCACGATCTGTCATTAATCATAATATGCTTTTTCATTCCTTCGCTCTCTATTCTCTCCCAAAAACAAAGCCTTTCCCTTTTGTTCCTATGCATGGCCTATAGGTACTTTGAGAGGAGTTTCCGTAACTTTTTCGGAATTATTCCGTGCCTGACGATACGTCGGGAATGCTTTCCGCTAATCGTTGCGGAATATTTCGTGAAAGGGTGAGGAATTTTTCCCGATGTATGCCCGGTGTAATTATTCCAAAAAAGGTTACGGAAACTTATCTCACAATCAATGTAATCGCCTATCCATTCATTTTTAAATTTTCAAGCACCACCAATTATGTTTATCGTGATCAAGATTACCTACATATTTATCACAGTTCCAGATGTAAGTATGTACTTAATGTAAGATGGAAAAACAATATTTAATGAATGGGGTCTTGTGTACTTGTTATTTGTTGAGATGCGATGCATCCCAAGCAGAAGAGGAGGATGGATCCATCTCTTGCATTGATCAGTCCGTTCTCCTAGCAAAGGTATACCCAATAAGACAATCTAATCATCTAATTGATACACTTTGAACAATCAATGTTTACCACTAATCGTTAAGGCGAATGAATCTCTGATACTGGTGACGAAGGTTGAATGCAAGAACAACACATGGATCCTGAACGGACAATCAACTACTGCGACGGTAGGAGTTCATTATTTCACAAATTATTTTGTGGTGTTTTGGTGGAATAAAATGATATGTCAGTTGTTTTTGTTCTAAATCTCTCACTTTTTTTCTCTCTGTCCAATCCGACATAACCTGAGAACCATCGTATACCGTATATACGGCATACGATCTATTTGTATTAGAATTGTAGAAAGGAGAAAGCTGTTTCCCTCGTTGTACTTAGCGACGCATAGACAATTCAGATAGACGTAACCTGTGGATCCACCGTTCCCCGTAGTTCTCCCCTATCCGATGCCATCCTCATTCCCTCCTCAACCCTCCCTCTCCCCTCTACCTCCTCTCCCTCTTCTATTCTTTCTACTACTACGCAAATTCCCTTCACAACAACTCTTAGAAGGAGAAATTACAGAGAAGAAATTGAGAAGCATCGACAAGAACAAAAGAGGATCATACAAGTAGGAGACATCTTCCGCTATGTTTCACATATAAAAAGATAGAGACTTACGTTTCAGGAAGAGTTAGTAGAGAAGATGAGAAAGAGGGCAGAATTGGACAGATCATGGAGGTCATTGAATGCAGCGAGAGAACAGGAAAGAAGAGAAGAAGAGAGGATTACGGTAGGAGGAATGAGAGGTATGAGGGGAACGGAATATTCAGAGAGAACGAGAGAGAAACGAGAGAATGCAGAAGGAATTGGAGGAATTGTTGAATGAGGTGGAGAAGGAGAAGGAAGAGAAGAAGTGGAGAAGGGAAGAAGACGAGGATAACTCCACTCACCTCACCCCTCGGATATCCCATAATTCCCTCTCTCGATTGGAACTCTTCGAGGGCATCCCTCCAGTAAGTACCATCTCAACTACTCCCTATCCATCAATTTCAGTCATACCCCAACTACCAAGGCTACTCTCCCCTCTCCATTCCCCAGTATTCAGTACAGTACCCCTCCAACCTACCGTACTCCTCCCAATCTCCTGCTCAATCTACTTATCGACCCTCTCAGTATCCCTCTCAACAGTATGAGTCTCCTCTCGGATCTCCCCAATATGGAAGAGGTTGTGGAAGGTACCTACTTGCTTATCCCTCCCATTGTCCCTTCCCCTCTCTTTCCCCGTCCCTTCAGTGTTCGTTCATCTCTCTCCGATTGCCCCGATGCTCGTATTTGTTCTCATTTCCATCAATTCTCAGATGATCGAGTCTCCTGTCCCAATGGAGGCCATATAGCTATCGAGGTTTGTAGATACCCGTCACGAATATGTTTCTTTATAGTGAATGTAATTTAGCAACCGACCGGCTTCATGGAACTGATGACATCGAGTATTGTCTGTGAGGGTGGATCGAGTGAATGGACAATGGAAGGGGGAAGAGGAGTCGGGCGAGATATACAAGTCACTTGTGTACAAGGTATACTGTTAGGGATGGGACATCCTTCTCTGCCAAGGCAAAGGCATAAAAGAGGAAATAGTAAAAGTATAGAGCGAGAAGTGTGCGAGTCAAATTCAGAGACACGGCGTTAGGCAGAATGGGGGTAATTCGTAATGAGGGAACGATGGAGATGTTCAAAGGGATACTCCCATTGACATGGTCAATACTCCCATTCAGATTGTGAATGTGCTCCCATCTCCATCACATGGTTGTGTCCTCCATACAAGGTAAGCTCTTCATACCCACCTCCCCCTACAGGACCCCTTTCCCTAGAGTACACCCATCCACCTACTGTACCCCTTTCCTTCAGAAATGTCTCTCGTCTTCGTTCATCTCCCACATGCATGATAAATGCAGAGTGTATGAGTGTGCCAGAGGACATGTTCTCTACGTGAGTTTCTCTCTTCTTCTTCCCTTTAAGAGTTCTTATTTGAGGTGAGAAGTGAATATGGATGGAAGCCCTCCTCTCATGTTTCCTGCGGCACAGGGGGAGAGTACCATTCACAAGGTTCGTCATCCATTCCACTACAGTAACCCAGTCTGATCCTAGCTAACCTATCGTAACCTTATTCCTCTCATCTTCCCCATTACCCTCTTCAGACAAGGAGTCAATCGGTCCATCCCCTACAGTATCCTGTGTAGTGGAGGAAGATATTGCATCGAGAGGAATAGGTCGTTATCTGTCCCATTCCCTGTCCCACTCTTCGTACTACAATCCCCTCAGACTCAATTGATCCACAATGTCCCTTGTCAACTCTAGTCATCTTTCTGTACATACTGTATCAGCGAATCACCGAATAAATTATTAGTTACGAATTAATTAGCAATGTAATGACTATGAAAGGGGTTATCACAGTTGGAGTAAAGGAAGCAATGACTAAATTGATGAAAGAGCCGAGGAATGGTTATAGGATAATCTGATTCTTGTGACTAGTCGACAACTCCTTGTAAGGAAGAACTACACAGTTGAGCAGAAGAGTTTCAGGGGCGACGATGACATCACTTCCGAGGACTGTGACTGAAGGGGTGAGACGACCCTCCGAGTTGAACAGGGGACGGTTCTGAGGGGAGAGGAGAGGAGAGATACAGAGAAGGGAGGGGGAGCATGAGTAGAGGGGGGAGGGGAAGAAAGACTCACCTCCATCTTGGCGAAGGGGATGTTAGGGTTGGGAGCCAGAGGAAGACCCTCCACACGCGCCCATGAACCCACCTTCAAGGATTACTGTACAACTACCGTACCCTAGATACCGTATTCAAGAGTTGAGTACTCACCACAGATCTCCACCCAATAACAGAGTGCATAACACACGCATGTTCTTCAATTACTGCATCGGCCAGAACGATCGATTCCTGATCAATTTACCTTATGTACTTGTTTGTATTCAGCTATTTGTATGTAAATATGCATATAATATAAGTGACTCCTCTCACCTTGATCCTAACTCCCTTTCCAATCTTCGCATTGGGTCCTATACTTACATTCGGTCCGATCTTCGCTGTTTTGTCCACCTCAACAGGATTTTGTAGTAGCAAACTGGAATACCACTAAACATCAGCTCTCGTGTGTTTTAGAATGATTAATTATTCCAAAAAGGTTATTGAATACTATTAGTGAAAAAGTCGTTCCCAGTTTTGCAATCTTCAAACTGTGTGTACTGTACCTGTGCACTAGGATCGATAAATACATCTCCGATTATCGTTGTGGGATTCACACTCAGACGAGCTGCATATCGAGACTTGTATAGACGGAGGTAGTGACGATTCGCATGGAGAACAGCACTAAATGAAGGGGTAAGATACGGGAGGCAGGGGGTACGGTAGGGAGGGGAGGGTTGGCATAGATATGACATATTGAGGGAGAGGAAGGGATTGGTTACTGTATTCGTGGAGGAAGAAGAGAAGAAGACTCACGCAGAAGTCTTGGTCTGACTCCACCATCGAGTAGTCTTGTGTGCATAGAGACTACCATGGGAGGCCATCGAGGGGAAGACTGAAGACTCGAACCATTGCACACTCGAGGGAGACAGACACTGCAACTTCTCATTGCACTTCCCATCCACGATACGGTCAGATACCGTAACCATCGCTATTACCCTACTACAATTACATTTATACAGCATAGTAGTCCCTATTTCCATGCTATTGTATACCCCCGCAATGATCTTGTCTCTAGATATCTAGCTAGATCCTCCTTACCGTAGTCTCTTCTCACTTCCTCCCTACCGTAATCTGTTCCCACGTCCTCCCTACCGTACCCTCTTCTCATTTCTCACCTCGATAACCTTAGGCCTCATCAGATACACTCCACAGGAGATGTTCACAGAGATGAAAGTCGTTGGTTTATCGACGTAGTGGATGATCCGGTCGTTGTTGCCTACAGTACCCAATCATAACATATTAATCTTATAGATACAAACTCTTCAGATATCATCACTTGTTCATAGGAGACTAGTATCTGATATTGTGCTTTCGTTGCGTATTCATAGGGGTGAAATTACTCTCCTCATAAGTTCATTCTATGTACTTAGGCCCACTAATGGTAGACGCTCCGTATTTTCCTTCGTTGTACCTAGAGCTCGTACTGAGAATCTGCGTAATTCGTTTGCACATAGAACTGTTCGCTATCTTATGAGACTCAATTGTGTAGTTAATGAGAGCTTACGAACTGTTACTATTCGTAGTAAGCTTGCTGCATTGCCTGATCTTTTATCCAAATTTTCCATAAATGTTTCAAATTTGTAATATACCTATTATTGTTTGTTCCGTATTCCTATATTTTCTTTCTGTCATTTCCCCCCATGGCCCAACAACCCCTCCATATTCTCTCTATCAAAGCCACTCCCGTACCAGGTCTTGCCTCCAGACCTTTCCATGTGTCCCTCCCACATGATGACCAAGGGCCTAGTCCACCCTTTCCCATTACGGTTTATCTTTGGCTGCGATAGAGTTACCCCCTCCCCTTTCACCTCTCACTTGCTGTTCCATATAACTTGTTTATATGATAAATGAATGAATGAATAGAGTGACACGCATAGAAATATTTCAATCATCTTCTTATTGCGCTACTGTGTTTAAGAACGGACAAAATTACACCATATGAATGGTTTTATTATCTGAATACCGTAACCCTATATCCTAACTCTCGCTACCGTACTCCTTCCCCCATCCTAGCTAAAGTACTCCTTCCCCCGACTCACCCACTACCGCACATCCAAAGTTGGTACTTTGTTCACGTGTTGCTTCAGTTGTGAGAAGAATGCAGTCTGCCTGAAATACAAATGTAATTTATTGGAAATGTTGAGAGATGGCCAGCTATTTCCACCGACAACCGTAACTCTTCAACTGACAGATTCCCTATTTAGGCGTTGTTCCAGGAAAGCTGAACAGTGTTTAGCGTAGTTCTTTCCATATCCGTTGAGTATAAGTAAGCTAATATGCCCACCTCCGGCACTTGCTGCAGTTTCTCAGCCATTTCAGCCACTGGCAGATCCCCGCACACATCAGCATTGAGTACGAAGATTCCCTGAGGGTTCCCAGCCAGTATTTCGTCCTTCAATCTCCCGATTCCCCCCGCAGTCCCTGAACTCCTCTCTTATCTTCACTGGCCACTCCTCTCATACCAAGTGGAGTTGGTTCTTGTATGTATCGGATGGGAATACGGTATTGCTGTTGGCATGTATCACAGAAGTCTGCGAATTCCTTAGCAGGATAGAATCCGAGGAGGATGATCTCAGAGAGAGCCGGCAACTGAAAGGGGAAGGCTCCTCCCTCACCCTCGCACACCTCTTATTCCCTTCCACAAAAGACCATTCCCATCTCTCTTTGCATTCCCTTTGCATTGACCTCTTTCCTCTTCTCTCGTTCCTCTTTCCTTCCAATCAACTCTCCCTTTTCTCTTCTTTCCCAGAAGACTTGTCTCATCTCAGGACATCGACAGAGGGAATAGCAGGTTTATCGTCCACGGATCAAGTGAGATAAAGAGAAGCTTTGGGGGAACAAGAGAGTGAAGAGTAGTGAATAGACCTGTGCTAGTTGATCCATGTGGTGTTCCACTAGGGGAACCCCAGCTATTGGGAAGAGAGGCTTCGGTTGTTGGAGGGAAAGGGGTCGGAAACGGGTTCCTTAACCAAGACATCCATCTCACTCCCGCGACTTACTCAATCTCACCCTTCGATCATAGTGCAAGGGGGAAGTTCTGGATGGCAACTGCGAATATGATGAGGGGAAGGAGAAGGAAAACTAGGTATAGAGACAGAAGGGCACTCGCGGCAACAACCATTCTACAGTTAGGGGGATGAGGGGCGGGGTCAGAAGGGGAGGGGGTAGGGGTGCAGGTCCTAGGAATGACAGTGAAAGTGGAGGGAAGAGAAGACGATCGTCTCGCATTGGACACTAACAAGGAGATGGTCTGACCTCGCGGAAAGGGATTCAAATGAGACATGTACCATTCGAAAGAGCGTCAAAAACTGAGTAGAAAACGATATTCAATTTTTGCTGAGGGCGTATCTAGAGCGAGATAATCGTCATTTTCTGGAAGTAGGGATCCGCCATTGCGCCGCTTCCTCTTGTGAGGCGTCGCCTGCAGCTAGCTGTC
>LS874022.1:6873-25215 GCA_900490955.1 Micoletzkya japonica | reverse complement strand
ATGGGTGTCATCATAGCATGAATACTCAACAACAAATGTTTGCTTATCCGCTGCATCAATACCCGATGCTGAAACAGTGGAGTGGCAGTGAGATGACATGTGATGAGTTCCTCGACGCGTTCCTTCTTCGATATGGAAGAGAAGTAGAACGCAACAAGAAGCAACTCTTCAAAGAGTTTCTTCATGGTCGAGCGAAGGAGATGTCGATGTCGGATGAGTTGAGAGTATACGGGTCATTCATGGACTGTTACTCGGAGCTCAAGAAGAAGTTCAACTCAACCTCACCACACTCGATGATCGAGAATGACCGACAGCTTCGTAATCTGAAACTGTCTGGTCCTGTTCACAACTTCTTCGAGAAGTTGGAATATCTCTCATTGAAGTTGCATGAGGGATCGGCACTCGAGATTCAGCGAGTGATGGCATTGCTGCGTGCATGCGACAGTGTTCTGACAGCAGTGAAAATGTTAAGCGAACGAGATGCCGAAAAATGACCCTGATTTCGGCAGGATCTCTGGCAGTGAAAACACCGTATCCAAAGTATTTTGGCTCGTTCGCTTAACATTTGGAACACTGTGGCGAGAGGAGGAAGGAGTACCGGCAACTGTTATCTATGTACCAACGCCAGTGTTCGTACGTGGATATGAAGGAGTATGTGATCCGAGAGGATTACATTGAGGCTTCAGTTCGTGAGTTCTCGAGAAGGAGTGATGTGAGGGAAGTGACGAAGGAAGGCGTTATTTGCTATAAGTGTGAAGGAGTCGGGCACATGTCCTATGAGTGCACGTCGGGAGGACACTGGGGTAGTGGAATGCAGGAAGCATCCACCCAGGAGGACTCGATGGAGACGGCACATCGGGAGATGACTTGGGGTAGTGGTCAACAAGTGACCACCCAAGATGTGCGGGCCTGGAATGGCAATGGAGAGGGAGAAGGGCAGGAGCAGGATCGGTGGGGTAGTGATTGCGAGGAAGCAATCACCCACGATGGAGCTCATGAGATGAGGTGGGGTAGTGGCCACGTACAGACGGTCACCCACAAGAAGCGAGTGAAGAGGAAGCGGGGTAGTGGTCAAGGGAATGTGATCATCCGCGAGAACGACTCATGGGCGAAGTGGGGTAGTGAATGGCTCCAGTCATTCACCCACGAACAGTCAACAGAAGGGTGGGGTAGTGATCGGCAAGTGTTGGTCACCCACAAGGGGGAGATGGAGAGCAAGCGGGGTAGTGGCCAATGGAATGTGACCACCCGCGAGAACGACTCATGGGCGAAGTGGGGTAGTGAATGGCTGAGGTCATTCACCCACGAAGACCCAATGGATGTGTGGGATAGTGATCATCGAGTATTGGTCACCCACAAGGAAGAGTTGAAGGGCAGGCGGGGTAGTGGTCGAGAGTCGATCACCCGTGATGCAATGAATGAACGGGATCGATGTGAGTCGATCGCCGACAAAGGTGTGAGAAATGAGTTGAAGGGGATTGAAGGACCTGATAGAGAGATGAGAAGGGATACGGTAGCATTTCTTGGAAAGAGGCTACAGATGGAAGGGATGGTTGGTGGAAGGAAGGCGAATGTCGTGATAGACACGGGAGCCGAAGCGAGCCTGGTCTCGCTGAAGTTTGTGAAGGAGGCGGGACTGTCCATGAAGGACATGGAGCTTGAGCCATTCGACTGTCAGGTGTGACAGACGAGGAGATCAAATTAGCTGGTCGATGTCGATTGGAAGTGAGATTGAGAGAAGGAAAGTCATCGCTCGTTGACTTCTGCATCTGCAAGGCAGATACAGATATCATTCTGGGAATGAATGCTCTACAGAAGATGAGCATCTGTCTGAGGTTTGGAGATGGTGGAGTTGCGGTAGAAGATATGGAGTATGGGAAGGGAAGAGGATGTAAGATGAAGGAGATGGTTGACTATACTCTTAGAGAGGACAGTCGGGAAGTAGTAATGGAAAGGGTGGAAGATGTGAATGATGATGAGAGTGTGATGAGAATATGCTCAATCGAGCATTGCAGGACCGCAGATGCCGACAAGGGTACTGTACCGGTCGAGACGATGGATTGCCCAGTCACAAAGACTGAGATGCGTTGGAGATGTGGGACGATCCGAGTCGAAGACGATCACGACGAGAGGTCGAACTCGAGTCCAAGGCACGTCAAGACGAAGAAGGTTAAAAAGAAGAGGACGTGTGAGGGACCACACTGGCGGAGGAGGCGGAAGTGTTAGGAGTGGTGACTCCTATTATTGTGTTATTCTAGTTATTCAATTAGTAAATATTATTTATTTAATTATTTAAATATAATTATTTCACTTCATTAAATTGTTAAGTATACGGTAGCCTATCGTCAACTAATTGTAATCCCAACTACCAATTTGGGTACTGTAGCATTTTAAATTGCCTTAATCAGGTTGACTGAGTATCAGCCTTTTGTTTTGTGATCCTTTTCTTGTATTTTATTTTTAGTCTTGCTTCAGTCGTCGTTCGTCGTTGCGTTTAGTCGTTAGTTTCGCCTTTTATTTATCTAAACACGTGTCACCGTTAGTAAATAGTGCTTTAACAGCTTGTGTTGCATTGAACAGGGCGGACTTGAGCTAGAACTTGGGACTTGTCGCATACCGGCGACCTTACATCGCTAGAATGTGTAGAGCAGCCCAACCCCCCCCCCCCCTCACCCACCATACACTTCGAGGAGGAGGAGGAGTGACCGAGTCCATAGCCCAAGGAGCGTCTCTCTCGCAAGTGATGACGAGAGGTCGATGGAGGTCAACTGGAGGAGTGGCCCCTACATAGCCCCTTCAATTGTCGCTCTAGGTGGTTGTCTCTTGTGATTCCGTTGTTCGATGTTGTTGTTTGTGACCAGTTCAGTCTTTCGATGAGGCAATATGTATACAGAATACGGTAGATTGGAACAATAGTTATGACGGATACGGAGGGAAGAATGACCGTAATAGGAGTCATAATGACAGAATGAATGACAGAATGCTCTTGTCGCTCCCATTAAATTTAGCATACTGTACTGCATACATGCGCAGCCCGATTTAGATATCCGATGAGAACTCTTTGGAACGCACAGTGATTCGATCCGCAGTACGTAGCAACATTAAGTGAATTATATGAGTTAATTTCAGCCAGTCAAAAGTTTTTCTCTATATGAACGCTTTGAATGTGTTGCTTGGACAATTGTGAAGGTTTTCTATATCTGGGATTTTGAAATGTTTGTTTTGAATGGAGTTATGGACACAGGAATGAGTCAGAGTGGCATTTTAAGCCTTTATAAGTACATTCATTTCGGCGAACTTAGGCTTTCTGCACAAAGTTTTGTGCGTTTTCAGCATTTTAGATCATAATAAAGATCTGTACGTTGGGGTTTTTTGAAATTTCGCTTCTATCTCGAGATATGAAAAAGTGACATTTCGGCTTATTGTACGCATCGAATCACTGTGGAACGGGTATCCGGAGGGAACATTATGGTAAATTCCACGTGTTTCCGATTCAAAATATGTGATTTTTGCTATATTTGGTTCAATTCCGGTTGAAAAGAACGGGCATAGGTGGGCACGGTTTCCAGGTACCGTGGTTGGGTGACTTGCTGCAAAAACTTTTCATGTATTGGTTGGCTCGCTGCAAAATAATTTATTAGCGAAACATGTAAATTGAGAATTTAGAACAGCGGTGTGGGTAATTTTGCGGTGCGGTATGGGTCATTTCATAGTAATAGACGGTTTGCGGGCGGGAGGGGTCTCACCCCGAAAAATATAATCAAATACATTTTCCCATTATGTACTGTACTGTAAATGACTGTAGATGATGGGTATTGAGGGATACTGTAGATGGTAGGTGAGGAGGGGTACTGTATATAAAGTAGGAGTAGAGGATACGAATCGTGTACTTTTCGACGATATGTTTCGTTGTTTTTGGTGGCCAGAAGCGTCGCAGTTATGAATGATGCGTGAAACATAAGCATCAAAAGTACACGATTCGTATCCTCTATTTAGGAGCATAGCACGAGGTATACCTCGAGACAAGAGAGGAGGAAGAGGCGTAGTAAGAGAGAAATGGAAGGAGGCACACTACGTTGATTGTTGATGTTCATGTTTTAGAACAAAAATTCAAAATTTGGTTATGAGAAAGAGGATGGAGCTTTAAAAAAGCAGGAAGAGAAAATAATTGGGTAGGTAGGGTATACGGTGGATTTTAAGGTGACCTCTCAGATAGTGTAATGTATTGCACTACACTATTACATTAGTTTATGACTCATATCCTTATAGATTGCCTACTGTCTCACCGCACTTCTCGAACAAGTGCAAGACGTCCCAGAAGAAGACATTTCCAAGCGTTATTTGACCCCTTTCAGTTGTAAATTTATGTTTGCTAGCTATATTTGTTATTATTCTTGTATTAAGCAATGTGTGGCTTTTGTGTTAATTAAAATAAAACTAATTCTTGATTAGGAATAAATGTACATAGCATATAATGCATGGGAGAATAGCATATTATACGTTGCACATAGCATATATTATGCATGAGCGTATAACACAGCCGATTCCATGCTATGAAGTCAGAGGATAACAAGGCGAATCATAAGGGAGGAGCTCATTTCAAGGGAAAATCAGTTGGCTGAGCGAATAGCAAAAATATAAGAGGAAGAGGAACAAGACAAGAGAGTAGAAAGAGTTATATCAGTGGAAGTGAATGAATTACTCGTTGAAGAAGCAGAATAACTTTCGAAAGCAACTTACCTTTCTGGGCACCTCCGACCAGAATACATGCTTTGTACATGTCAGAGAGAGGCGAGAAGACTGAAATGCAACCTCTTCTCTCATAATAACTGAAGAATACATCGTGCAAGACTCAATACAATAAAGAGGTACACACGTGGCAAAAGCCGCTCTTGGCCGGCTGTAGGGAATGGACGGGAAATGGTTAGAGACGCAGAGGACTTTCCCACCCTCGCCGCTCTAGCTTTCTAATTATGACGTCATTCACCAGACTACGGTACTCATTTTGCTCTAATTTTTATAAATAATTTTGAAGTCTGTCACAAAAAGGATAATATAACGCCTGCTAATCCCGATATAATGGTTGTCCTAAACACTACTGAAAAGCATTAAACCCTTTTTCTTCTTTCCTCCACTCTTCACATTTGTGTGCAGTGTCTATATTTAGCAGAGAAGAAGTGTCTGAATGATAAATGACAGAAACACTCATCCAACACAAATGTCAAAATGTCCCTGGAATACGGCGGTGAGCAGATATCTATTTAGATATCAGCTGAAATGTGTAGACATCTGTTATTCGAGTGGTCTTCGAGGCTCAATTAATACTCTTCAATTCTCTTTATCTTCACATACGTCTCGTTTCTTAAAGCTATTATTAGTCACAGTTCCGAGTTATGCTATACAAGTAGGGAAAGTGTGAGAAGCCGATATATAATATATAAAGTTTCTTTGACCAAAGTCTATTGGAAAGGTGATTGAATGGACTAGAATAGACAAAATGGAGTGAAGCTTGAAAAGAAAAAGAGGTGGAAAAATGGGAGAAATAAAAAGGTAAGAAAAAACAAATCCAATTGACGAAGCTAAGTAGGAAGAGGCAAGATAGCGAGGCTACGCAGGGACTAGTAGGAAATGAAATGAATAGACATAAATTAGTGAGTCTGACTAGATGAGAGACAACAATCCGAATGGTAGGCCATGCACCGATTATGCATTTCGACTCTCTGTCTACCGGGATCCGAGGGAGGGGCATGGCTTATGAGGGATAAGGAGAGACTAGGAGGGACGAAGGGTTAAGAGGGAGGAGAGAGGGTTACGAGGGAAGGGAGGCAGGTGAGGATGGCAGGGGACGACTCACTCCTCTACTACACACATCTCAGAACTCTGCAAACTCCTTAGAACACTTGTCGGTTCCCGAGATACGAAGAGGTTCCTCTTCGTAATCATCGAAGTTGGAAGCATCGCCTGGACCACGACACTTGGGAAGGAAAGGAGCATCCACCTGAGATGTACTTTATGATTGGAAAGGAGCAATTAAAGGGGGGGGATAATAGAGTGATATACTCGAGTTCATCTATTGATCATTTATGCCAGCCAGAAAAACGGAAATGCATTGTGATGGACTCAAGCATTCGACTGTAGTTGATGGAAAGGAAAGAAGGGGGATAGAAGGATAGAGACACACTCACACCATGCACTGATAAAGAAGGAGGAAGCGATAGAAGAGGGAATAGCATGCTAGAAGTCCATGAACTTGTCCCCGTGATGGTCAGTGTCGTCTATCGTCAACTCCGGCTCTTCCCTCACTTCCTCCACGAAGTGACGAGTATCAGCGGGTCCGTCCACTTTGGGATACAAGGCTTCGAAGAGACGACCGGGTTCGCTTTTGGAGAAGGACGGAGGGACGATCTAGCATGCACAACCAAGGTTATGACTACGACTACAACACTCAAGACTACATAGTACAGACTACGAACATGCAAATGGTATTCATGCAATGGTCCTTTTCGTACCTTTCGTTGGTAGATGGCAATCCAATCGGTCGACCCGAACCACTTGTGGTTCTTGATATCGGCTACTCCATTCTTAAGATTGCCGAAACGCTTGGTTAGATCAACCTGTAATCCCATTCTTTACTCTGCTAGTATCACATTTGTACGTTCATGTTATTTTGTTTCTTCTATTTATGCTGACTCTCCCGTTATAGCTGACTCTAATATCATTGCATATAAAACTGCATGTAATACATTCTTCGAATGCTACTCAACAGGCTGTAGATATAAACTATAGATACAAACCTGCAGTAGGTTCTTCAGCAAATCCTTCAATTCGTTAGAGAAGTGTGATGGGAATTTGACCTGAAGCAAACGACATGGCTATTATTCGTTTTTTGTGCTTCTAAACAAACCTTTCCAGAGACGATTTTCTCGTAAATCTGAATGGGTTGGTCGGCGAAGAATGGCGGGTATCCAGCAGCCATTTCATAGATGAGCACTCCGAGGGCCCACCAATCCACTGCTTTGTTGTAGCCCTGTACTGAGGGATAGAGTGACACATGCACTAAGAGTATACCTTGGACAGAATAATCTCAGGAGCGAGGTATTCTGGTGTTCCACATAGAGTCCACGTCCTCCCTTTTACTCGTTTCGCGAAACCGAAGTCGGTTATCTGCAACCATTTCTTCTAATTACAATTCATAATGAAAAAGGTAATGGTAAAATAGTAATAAGACACGTACTTTGAGGTAGCCTGTAGAGTCAATGAGAAGATTCTCTGGTTTGAGGTCTCGATAGATAAGGTCGAGAGAATGGAGATATTCGAATGCAAGAACTATTTGTGCGGCGTAGAAACGAGAGTGGGGTTCACTGCAATTAGTGGCATTTCTACTAAACAGGGCAGCTGTGAAAAGTGATACAAACACTTTTTTTTCAAATTCGCAAACTAAATTCCACACTGTATGATTATGAAAAGCTACGTGGACGATGAGGGAACAATATAATATGGGGAAAGATAAGCAATAGTACCTGAATCGCCCGATCCTTCGCAAGTGAGAGAACATCTCTCCTCCGCTGATGAACTCCAGAACCATGTAGAGATTTGAATTATCCTCAATTACATCTCTTTGTCTACGTCTACCAAGAAGAACCACACAAAATTAGAATTCGAGTTGTAAAGAATTCCGATTTCCATGGTGCAAGTAAATAGCAACTGCTATCAGGTCTCATTATCGTCTGTGATTCGCAATCAAGTAATGTCACGTATCACTGAAAGGGGAATGATGTGTACCTTGAAAGAGAATGCCATGTCAACAAGGAAGGGGAACTCTATTGCCTGCAGGATTCTCTTCTCGTTCAGAGTGTGCTCCACTTGCTTCAGCTTCACCACCTATACACAACCATTCGTCCCCCTTCACCTCCCCTCGCCTTCCCCTCTCTGTCTTGCCATCCGCCCTCTCCCTCTCCCATTCACCTTTTGCTTATCTAGAATCTTCATGGCATAGTAATTCCCGGAGTGCTTATGCTTCACGAGCATGACCCTTCCGAATGATCCCGTCCCGAGTGTCTTTATCCGATCGAAGTCATCAAGAGCCGCAGTGTTCTGCAAGCCAATCTCTTCCTCTTCCAACACTTCCCATTCATACATTGTCTGATACAAACAGAGTTAGCAAAGGATTCAGCAAGGCACAAATTAGAGACAGATAATAGTTCAAGGTAAAATTGAGAGAATTCCTTGGCAAAGGATGAGGTTCTCTTCATTCATCCCCTCTAATTCCTCTCTTCTCTCCCATTCCCTTCCCCTACACAGTCTATTTCCGTTCTCCTGCTCTCTCCCCGTGTCATTTACTGTTAAGAGTAACAAAATAGACTTGTCCACTGCCCCTTTTCCCATCTCCTCTCCCTTCTCCCTTCCTCGTCCCTCTAATTCTCTTTCCTTCTCTCATCATTCACCTCTCCTCCCCCTTCCCTTCCCTAAATAGCATCTCTCTTCCCTCTCTCAAAATAGCTATGGATTCGTTCCTTCTCTCCGTATCCCTTTCCCATATTCAATGCATATCATCTACAGGATAATGAGTTAATAAGAGCAAGAGAAGAGAAGAGAGAGTACCTTAGCTTTAGCAGCAGCGTTAGCTACACTGGCCCTAGTCCAGAAGAGATCAGCATGGGAGAGGGAGGGGAGGGAGGAAGGGGAATGGATGGATACTCGACGATGCTCCTTCACACTCTCCACTCTACTCCATACCGACTTCGCCTTCCCTCTCTTCTTCTTCATCCCATCCTCCACGATCCCCTCATCTTCACTATCCTTACACGAAGACGAAGCAACACTCTTCTTATCATCACGAGTCACTTGGGTTGTGAGAAGGGGAAGGGGAGTTACGCGAGTGAGAGGGTACACCATTGAAGAGGGGGGAGGGGAGGGAAGACCCCGTAGGGATGGAGAAGGAGAAGAAGGGACTCCCTTCGAAGATGAAGACAACACTGCACACGACAACGTGGACAATATGGAGAGGAAAGGAGGGGAGGAGTCTACTGTGGAAGGGAAGGGAAGAGGGGGGAGGGAGATGGTGAGAGAGAGAGAGTAGAGAGACTGTGTAGAGTGCAGAGAGCGACAGACGACGAGAGCACGTCTATTTAGAGAAATGCACAAGAATAGCATGCAGAGACATGAGAGGAACCTGTTGAGATGACAACGTGACTCGAGTCATGAATAGCCTTTGGGAGAATATGATATCGATGAGTTATGGGAGAGGGGATGAAGAGAGGGAGGGGAGAGGGAGGGATGACGGAGGGAAAGAGCAAGAGGAAGGAGATAAAGCAAGGAAGTAGACCAGGTAGGGGGCACTTCCCTATTCTTACACTACCTACTATTGTTAGAGAAGAAGAGAAGAGGAGAGGCATACATGGGCAGAGTTACCGACAATTATTTCAGTTTGAGGCCTACCACTGTATGCATTTTGCATTTTCATAGCCTACCAATAAGGTTTCTTCTATAATGTCATGCGTACCAAGTTAAGTTTGTGAAGAAAGAAGGGCCTGCCACCCGACAGTCGGGTGCATGCCCACGTATGAGGAGACATGATAAACGGTGTCATTGGTTACAAACGTCCTGTCTACAACAACAACGGGAGGTATGCCTGCATCTTCACCGAAACAACCTCTCCCTACCAAAGCTACCGTATCCCTCCCCTCATCTACAGTATCCTTTACCTGTGCGGGGTTCTCCCATCTCTGCTTGAACTCCTCCCTCGCTCGTTCCAGGAATTCCTTGACTGCAAAGGACACATTATTCTCCATACTCTTCTCCCCCTTCGCCTTCTTTTCCCTACCCTTCCCTCCCTCAGTCCATATACTCTTCTTCTCTCGCCATCTCCCTCCCCTTCCCCTTTCAAAATGTCCTACTCAATCTTGACATAGCTGCCATCTATCGATCCTTCCCTTCTACTTCACTACCATCAATCCCCTCCTTGTATATGTATTCATTCCTTACCTCTCCTTCTATCCTCACTCTCTCACTCTCTTCCCTCTCATACACACCGCAACTTCCCCTTCCCAATCTCTCCAGAATATAACAAAGGCGCAAGCACCCATACGCACACCGTGAGATACTAAAACTCTGCTAATATAATCCTTCCAACTTTCACTTAGCATGCATTAGGGTACTTGAGTAGAATCCACTTGATATTAGTAAAGAGTCGAGAGGAGCTATTTTAATGGTTAATGAGGTAAGGGAAGTAGTTGAGACGGGAGGGTAGGGTTAGACACAGGTTGAACATCTGAGAGAACGATAAGAAGACTAGAAGCAGGGAAAGAGAGGGTTACTGGACTTGGACCATCTAAGAAGGGGCGGAGAAGAGGAGATAGAGGAAGTGGATGCAATGAAATGAACAAGGCAGACAGATAACAGATGACGGATAACACTCTATACTCTCTGTACTGACGACACCCGAGTAGTTGAGGAGATGTTCAGAGAGAGGGTAGAGGGCAGGGAGAGAGGGAGAGACAGAGAGGGGTGGGTGAGGGAAACAAGGGTGTTCTAAACAGACGCCTATCCACTCACAGAACTTCCCCTGGAGTTTCTTGTTCGCAGGTACGGCCATCTCCCTAGTCGTCCATCCTTCTCTCCTCTTCTTCAGACACTGCCGAGGAGACTCGTTGAGCCATGCGTCGCGGACGCGTCGCGGTCTCGGAGGACTCGTACGACTCGTACCCAACGACGACCACTAGCCAAGAGGGAGGAAGTCACTTAGTCTGTCTTGGTTGGATGGGGGAGGAGGGGTGGGGTGATAGTGATAGGGGAGTGATTGGAGGGAGTGGGCTCACTCAGTCAAGGGATCAAGACTCAGCTTGTCTCACTCCCAGTCTCAGTCTCCATTCCCTTCCTTCTGTTCAATGTCAACAATCAACGGGGTCGATACCTTCAACACAGCTATGTACTCATTCGTTCCTTCACTCTTCTCTCTTCATTTCCCTCTACTTCCCTCTCTGTACCCTTCTATCCCATCCTCTCTCTCCTCCTCCCACTCTCTCGTTCTATCTATCTTCATCGTTGACATGCAATCAACCTTGATTCGTCGACTTGTTATAAGTCTTCACTCGCATTTACGCTCTCAATAAGACTCGAGCAGAAGGGAGAAGATTAGTTAGATAGACACAAACAAGAGATGAATGAAGGAGAAGAGATAATAGAAAGAGGAAGGGAAGGAAGAGATATATGGGAGGACTTACAGAAGATATCGGCTGTATGCCGGGAGGAGGAAGGTTGAGGAGAGTTGGAAGAGGAAGAGGGAGAATTGCGAGGGGGGAGGACGATTGAGACTGAAACTGCCGACGAAGGGTCATCATCGAGGGAGGAAGAAGCTTCGATAGTGCACGACATACACAGGTGGAGGGATGAGTGAACGAGGGATGGGAGGGAGAGGAGCGAGGGGGTGAGAGGGAGGGAGGGTGGGGAGAAGAGTCCCTCACTCGCTCCCTCTACCCTCTGCCACATGACGTTGTGCGTGAGAAGGGTAGAAGAGGAAACGGAGAAGGAAACGGAAGAGAGTGAAGAGGAAGAGAAGGTCTACCGAAGAGGACAAGGAGACGACGTAGGACTCTTCATGGATGACATCGATCATCGATCACTCCACCTCCCATATTCAAGTGTCGATACTACTCAACAACCTATACCTATCCCCTTCTCTACACTACGAGCATCCGCAAATATTTGCAAAGAGATAATCATGCGTTTTGCTACTCCATCAGATTCAACTGTAATAAAGATCACCTGAGTCTGATCACTACTTTTCTGTGTGAATGATTGTGCTATGTTTCGCGTGTAAATATAGTTAGTGTAAAGGGATGGGCATGAGGAATATGAGAAGATAAGGGGAGGGGATAGAAGAGAAGAAGTACAGCAATTGATTCACGTCAACTGCTCTACTCCTCTTCTGCGTAGACTTTGAATGGAAACAAGGGAGGTTCCCCGTTGACACCGTAGTGTAATATTGTGGATTGTTTGATAGATGGCCCATTCGACGCGAGAAAGAGAGAGTTTAACAATTTTATTCGTTTCGTGCACATGTTTAGTGCGACTCGTCCATCCTTGAAACCCCCGATCAACAACTCAATTCAGTCCGTAACTGAATAAGTATCGGACGAAGAGAAGACACAATTATCTTACTCCTCTACCCTTTTCTCCTTCCCAAAACTTCTCGTCAACTCGCTTACAACTTGTCACATCTCCCTTTATCCCGTCCTTTAATGGACAACTTCTCTCGATGTAGCTTGTCTAAGCTGACTAACAGTCGAATGAGGGAACGACAGCAATTTCTTGCTTCGTCGAACATCCAGAGGGAGAGGAAGAGTGTAAGAGAGGAAAGGGACTCGCATAGCCCTTCAGTCATTTCCTACACCACTTGCTAATCGTTTTTTCCAGTTATTGTTCACCATAAATGATCTAACTTATAAGTACAGCACAGTACAAGTAGACTATAAACTCATCCTATTAAGACTTATTTTTTTGCAAAAAAAATCTCTTGCGGGTCTGTGGTTTATCAGCATTCACTTCATAAAATGCAAAAAGAATAACTTGGATAAGTTGTTTACATTAGGTGAACAGCTTCCTGATAAATACTTTTGAGAAGTATCAGAAAGTACATATTACCCAGCCAAATATGAACCATATTTTGCATCGATAGGGCAGGAGCACAGAACACGATAATCTGTCCATAGCCAACTAGTGAAAGATTATGTAACTACAAGACATCGCCTACAAGAGGCGCTGTAGAAAATGAGCAACAAGACTGTTTCGTGTGCATATTAGAGCGGGACCACTTCAAGACTCCTGCAACAGCACCTTAATCATGATAGTCTCCCCATCCTACAGAATACATCCCAGATAACGCGACACCCTATCGGAAAAAAACTATTGTTACTTATCTTCAGCTGGTTAAAAATGCGGATGAGTTGAAGAAAAAACTCACGAAACGACAAGTAGTGAGGTGAAAGTGGAGAACTCTTCACTTCCACTTCTTTCCTTTCACGAATGTTTCTACCGAAGAGAAAGGATGATGCCAACATTACGGAGTCATACTCGGGAAGGGAGAAGAAATGATTGAGAAGACTAGGGGACAGGGAGGGATTTAGATGGGAGAGGAAAGAGGCGAAAGGGAACGATGGGATGGGATGGGAGAGGAATGTACGGGTAAGGGAGGAGACTGCCAAAAGGAGAGAAGAGGAAAGGAGAAGGAGACATCCCCTACTAAGTCTATTCCTCACATGATACATACACGCTTGTGCATACCAACCTTGTATGCCTTCCTATAAATGCATACATCCATTAGTCATGTCATATTCATCCGAACAGTGCAGCAAGAAAAATAGCACAGTGTAATTTCATAGAAAAAAAAGACTCCATTTACAACTTAACTTCACTACATGACGTAGTTCGTGGCATTACCTAATCCAATTCAATAAAACCTTGCAACACTAAGCAATTCTAGCATTATCTAACCCCCCTAGCTATCTCGCATTTCCCCATTTCCCCACATGCCCCTATCGAACCTTCTCCGAATTACCGAATACTCATGTCCCTTCCCCTCTTCAATCCCTCCATCACAACCTATTCCCTTCTCCTTCTTTACTCACGATTCGCGTTTCCTTTGCTATCTCTCGAACTTCCTTGTTCATCTCCTGTCTTGTTCTTGAGGAACTTGAGCATTATGATGATGGGAGCATCCGAATGGAGAAGAAAAGGTCTGACGATGAAGGGAGTGATAGACGAGTTAATGCGACGATAATGATAGAGGAATGAGACGAGCGAAAAGGAGGAACGAAAAAAGGAATGGAAGAGAAGGAGAGAAGAAGAGGACAAGAAGGGAGACGAGGGGACACTTGGTAGATATTACGATAAGGAAGAAGGAGGAGAAAGAGAAGAATTAATGGAAAGAAGAAATACAAAGAAAGACAACAAAGTGAATACGAGATACATGCAACGAAGTTGAGAGTTAGAAGTAGAATAAAGAGAGAGAAGGAGGGAAAGAAAGAGACGACTCCCTACTATCTATGCTAATTCACAACAATCCTCTACCTCGCGGTTTATACGAGAGAAGAAGAGAAGGGAAGGGAAGAGGGCACGGGGAGTCGAGAGTGAGGATGAAGAGAGGAAGAGGAAGGATGAAGGGACATGAGAAGAATTGAAGGGAGAGATGAGAGAGATGAGAGTAATCATGGAAGAAGAGAAGAGATATAGGAGAGAGGGCTATACAAGGGAATAAGACAAGACAAGACAACAAGAGGAGACATTCTCTCTCGCTAGACCCCGCTTCTTCGCTCTCCCATTCAACATTCTTTACTAACCAACCACAACTTGTCTCTATCGAATGCTATGAAAGACTTCGAATCTTAGCAATTCAAGAGCAAGGGCGAAAGAAGAAAATGGGAAAATTGAAAGAGCAAATGGGGGGAAGGACGAGATTGTGATATAGACGGAAGGGGGAGAATGAAGAAAAGAAAGGTTTGAAATGAGAGTGAGCGAGGGGAAGAGGGAGAGGGGAGGGGGGGGGGAAGATTGTACGTCTACCCAGCCATCTATTCATGTCGCCCTCCTACATTCATCGCTTCTCATTTGTTATCATATCGTAAAGGAGACAAGAAACACATAAAACGATGAACGGTTGAGATGAGAAGTTGAGGAAAAATGGAATAAGTAAAGGAGGAGGGGAATGAGGAGAAGGAGAGAAGAGAGGCTAAGAGACTGCGAGAAGCGAAATCGAGAGTACATATAAAGACTACATTGTTCGACGCGTCTTCTCTATCCCTTCCTATTTATTCTCTCTTCCCCTCTCTTATCTCACTCTAAGCCAAAAGAGTAAAAGCTACATTTTCCGATCGATAAGAATTATGCGGGAAGCCTCTCAAGAACATCGCACGACGCTTTTAGATAAGAAAAAGGAGATTTCGAAGGAAGATAAGTTGACATTTCGAGAGTATTGATTGATAGGAGAGAGACACGAATGAATAGGGAGATTGACAAGGGGAAGGGGAGAAGTAGGAGAGGGAGGGATGGAGAGAGGAGTGAAGAGGGAGGCGAAAGAAAAAGGGAAGACAGATTGGAGAGAAGGAAGGCATAGAAGAGAGAGTGGAGGGATGAGGGATGAGGGAAAGGAAGACATCAAGGGAGAAGACGAAGAAGAGGAAGGGGAAAGAGGGGGAAGAGAAGAGCAGAAAAGAGAGGAAAAGAGACACTAGGACTCAACTGGCTGGGAAATGACGATGTGCAACCCAAGGATTGCTCATTGGGGGAAGGAAGATTGGAGGGACGATGATGGAAGGAGAAGGGGAGAAGAGCGGAGAGAGAGGGTAGGGAACGAGGAGAGAAGGTAGGGAAGGAGTGGATGAGAAGGAAGAAGACACGGAGAGAATGGACTAGGGGTGAAGAGACATGAAAACAAAAGGAGAGAAGGAATGTGAACGGAAAAAGAGGACAAGAGGAGGAAGAGGTGTGGAGAGGGAGAGAAGGCAGAGGTAGAGAGGGAGCGAGAGGGTCAGTCATCTATATACATGACTCTAACTACTTGATGCCCTCCCTTCATGAAACGTCCTCCCATACATCTCCAGTCACCCTCCCCCTACCATCCACTTCTCTTCTCCTCCTCTTCTTCCCCAATAGTTCACTCTTTGTAAATGTTTGGGAGGCATTCTATTCTTGTCGTCGACTGATACGATAGATAAGGAAGAAAGGGAAGAAATGGAAGAGATGCGAATGGAAAGGAAGAGAAATGGTGTGAAGAGAATGGAACTGAGATTACTAAGGCGAGGAGAAGAGCAATAGGCACCGTGAAAAGGAAGAGAAGGAGAGGGAAGAGGCAAGGTACGAGAGATAGATTGAGAATAACGACATCGACGGTGATAGATATGGGTACGATAGCAAGAGGGGAAACTGACTGCGAGAAAGAGGCTGCTCTTCGTTGTATAATGTATGGATTGGAAAGAGAGAACGAGGGAGGGAAGGGAATGAGAATGAAAGCAGGCAGAATGAGAGAGGGAGGAATGGGAAGAGAGCAGAGAGGTGAGGAGGAGGCAGGGAGAGAAAGGAGGAAGGCAAGAGTCACCTCTATTTATAGAACACTACCAGCGACAATTCGATCAAGAGAATAGTGGGCAAGTTGTGTGTGTGATTGTCATTCAATGTTAGCGAGGTAGTGAGGGTTAGAGAGGATGGAAAAGGAATGGAGGGAGGGAGAGGATATAGGGGAGAAGAAGAAAGCAGCAAGGAAGGAGTAGAAAGAGAGGCAAAGGCAGTGGTCTGCCTTTCTCTCTCCATCGATAGTCCCACATGCATTGTGGCTAGCTCCTTCTGGTCCGAGTCCCTCCTCTTTCTTAGTCCTTCTCCTCTCCCTCTCCTTTAGTTCCCTTCCTCCACTCTCCTAGTTCCCCTTCTTCCCTTGTGCCCCTCCTCTCCCATTTCTCCCCTTCTTACTTCCTCCCCCACCCTCCCTCCCCTTCCCAACAGCTTTTCTTTTCTTCTTTTCCTCTGCCACCCCTCAGGCAAGTGATGAGAGTAAAGCAAGAGTCTTCGTTTTCAGCCTCTCTTCAATCTCCCATTCGCATCCTCACTCTCAACACTTCATCTCTCTCGTATACTTCGACCACTATTAATTTGCGAAATTACACAGCCTAGCTAACAACAACTCCTACTCTAGACCATCTACATAAACAACCTTCACCGTCTACAGGCAAATATATACTCGAATTACTCGAAGATAAGTAGAAAACTGTCGATAGGAGGTAGGCAGCAGCAGACATGCAGTAGGCTTCAAGAAAGGTAGAAATGAGAGAGATATGAAGGGACGAGAAGTGAAGTAGGCAAGTAAGACATTGTGAAGAGAGATAGTCGACGAGAGAGCCAACTAGGACATGCAAGGAATGAAGTTCGCGTTGAGAAGAAGAAGGAAAAGGGAGACAAAGGAATCAGTAGCTAAGGAGATGGGCCGTGCAGTGAGTGAAGTGAAGGGGGGTGAGGAATGAGAAACGTCGATCACTGACTTCACTACATGACGTACCGTGTCGATTAGCCGAGTAGACCGACAGGGAAGCATTACTCGAAGGCTGCGACACTGTCGTCTCTCCCCTTCGACCCCCTCCCCCCGTGGTGGCTGCGTTGCCCATGCAAGCACGAGAGAAAGGAGGAGAGGCAACCTGGAGATACGAGTGAGAAGGGGAGACGAGTCGACTGATGAACAACGGGACTGATGAGACACTAACGATCTTGACTAGTTACACTACCCACAGCTAATCGATGAAAAGAGATAATAGACTCGGTCCTCCTCGTGGATACCTGTGAGCAACGGAAGAAGAGAGACGAGGGAAAAGGGAGAGGGAGGAGAGAAAAGCGAGGGAGGAAGAAGAGGGAGTGAGGAGAGTAGGAGAGACGGTTAGACACGCATGTGAAGGAACATGCTTAGGGAGAAGAAATAGATAGGTTACGATGGAGAGAGTGACTCCAACACTGAATTGACAATCACCAATCCGACGTCTTCCTTCCCCTACCTCATATCTCTCTCTCTCTCTCTCTCTCTCTCTCTCTTAACACTCTCGCCGTCCGCGGTAGTCTTAATGATCCCCTCCAAGTATTCAATTTAACGAGCGAGAAACACTCTGAGAACAGGAATGCAAACGCATAGTATACATTTCATAAATATTGTATAGGCATAGGATAAACAAGGGATAATGGAAAGAGGACTAACAGTATGCAGCTGTGGCCTTTTGTGCAGTGGAGAGAGTAGGGGATGGGAAGAGAAGAGGGAGAGATTGGACGTTGAAGAGGGACAGGTAGGACTGCCAGACCACGTTCCATTCCGAGGGGGGCAAGGATGAACTCAGCCACGAAGTCAGCTCTTCCCAACTGAAAATACAATCTTTCGACTAGGCATACATCACCTCATTTTAGATTGTCATTTCTTGCAATTCGAGCACTACAATTCGCTGACAGACTATTTCTAGCAATTTTAATCCTGAATTGTATGAAATAATATTATAGCTATTTCATTACAAATAATAGTCGCTACACAAAACGTTCTCGCGAATTTGAAAACCAGGCCAGAAGCACTGAAGAAATAGTCCCGCCGGATAGAATAAAATGAAATCTGTCAGCGTTACGAAAACCACGGCAAAACGCTAAGACGGGTCTAAGACGGCACGCGGCGAACTTACCGTAGTTAAAGAATGCGTCAAGGTTTTCAGGGATTTTCGTGGTAGTCAGCTTTCTACAGTATACATAGCTATCAGTCCAACTGTGTCAAATTAATTATTGCTTAGTATTTTCATCATAATCAGCTACGTTTTCCGTGTTTTAGCTTCCTTT
>LS870040.1:278044-304896 GCA_900490955.1 Micoletzkya japonica | reverse complement strand
CAGGTCAACACACCAACTCCAATCCGATAAACGGATTCACAACAACAATTCCGCAGACACAAGGTCTTCCAGTAGTGGGAGCTACTGGGGGGACAGCGGAACTGTTCCGGAGAGGGTCCACGAGCAGGGCACCGCGAGAAGAACACCACGAGACGAGCACCACGAGTAGAGAGAGGGGGGGACAGGAGGGGGAGTTCAATCTCATCCTGGTCGCCACTGTTGTGTACCTGCCCCGTGCAACAACAGCTAACGGGGGACGGATTTGTCGCAAGGTGGGACAAGGGAAAGAGTGGACAGGGGGAAGCGAAGCACTGGCGGCGAGGTCGCCTTATATACCCTGCAACGGGCGGGAAACTACCGATCTACTTACAACCGAGCGTAGAGCATGACACGTACGACAATGGAGGGGAATACAGGCTTTAGGAGCTTTGCCACAGGGAAGACAACATATGAGTGTGGGAATGGAATACTGAGGGTGCGAGACTACCCTATTCCCAACAGAAAGAATCTCTCTTCTACACCGTGTAGGAGCGGTTACGATCATAAAATGTTTATTCACGAAGCGGAGGACTACCAGAACGGAGCTATCTCTCTTCGTTTTCTCCTCGATGCGATCAGTTTGGGTACACTCAGCGAAATTTCACCACCATACAGCATCTAGTGAATCATTCACCACACAAATTTCTTCCCTTCTCCCTGGATTGGCTGAACGATTGGAGACGGAACTAGCCAAGATAGTGCCGAACACCGTCCACTCGCAGGTATCCCTAACCATACCTTCTCCATCCGCTTCCCCCCACACTCAGCGAATTTTCACCACCATACAGCATCTAGTGAATCATTCACCACACAAATTTCACCAGCCCGCTGGTGAATTGTGCTCCATTCACCAGCGGGCTGGTGAAATTTGTCTGGTGAATGATTCACTAGGTGCTGTATGGTGGTGAAATTTCGCTCAGTGTACCTCAAGAGAATGGATGTTGTTCATGGAATGGCTATGGCTAAATACACACAAGTTTATTGTAATTTTTTGGGAAAGGAGTTAGTAGTAAATGCGAAAGCGAAAGGATAAAAAAGAGCCGGGAATTCAGTACACAATGCCAACAAGAGTGGATAAGCGCTACACGGAAGACAAAAGAATTCGAGTGATCGGCGGTCCATCGGTATGGAAATCAAGCTTGCGGAGATTCTGACAAACGAGGATACACTGACAGTAATCTGCTGCAGTCGGCGCTTCTTGTAGTACAAGATCGGCTATGCGGTCCGCAACACGTTCGTCATAATTCACAATAATTAGCTGAAGATGAACTGGAAGGAGAGCGATACTCTGAAGATACAGGGTCAATCAAGCGGCAAGGGTGAAGACGAGCATGCATGAAGAGGAGAATGCACGGAGGGGAAGACCATCCGAGGAGGTAGCAAGGCTAAAGCTAGTTTTCAATTACAATTTGTTCACTAATGATTGACCTACGTCCACATGTCTCGGCTTCGGCGTTGATCCCTCTATCATTTGAAACATGAACCAGCCTGGTTGGGTTGTTTGAAATAAAGGTGTTAGAATAAACTGAATTTCGCAAGGACGCTGAAGCAACGGGAAAGTAAAGAGAATGAAAGATAAAAAAAGAAAAAAAACGTATCTGAGAAATGTGGAAGAGTGGAAGCCGACATCGGAAGCCCACTTCGATAGAAGACGGCGAGATGAGCGAAGAGATCGAGATAGACGACAACTGAACGGATAGAGTCACTGGAGTTCTCATAAGCCGTCGCTAGAGTGACTCAAAGCATCAATCTCACATATTTTCATCGTCCAACTCCTCCTTCCTGCCGCTTTTCTCGAACCTTTGCTTGTGACCCACCGTTTCCTGTAATGGAACATTGCTAAGGTAAATTGTATACTGAGAATAAACGAGAAACAACCAGAACACTAACATCAAACGCACCCAAAGTACAAGTTATGATGAGAAAGAAGGGAGGGGAGGAAGGGGAGGGAGTCGGGGGAAGGGGGTGCGAAGTAAATAGGTAAGAGGGAGGGGTCGTAAACGGGAGGACAGGGGAAGACCCTTTGGCTATAGTTCAATGGCGCTCCATGCGGGAGACCCTTCCATTCAAACTTTCGCGCGCGATCCTGCCGACAGTTTAGGTTCCCTTTATATGCAGATGTCTCGATCGACCACTGCTCCGGGGGATGATTCATATTGGCCCATTGCGTATTTCTCTGCTGTTCATCTATACTCCCCCAATGAGGTAATAGCTATAGAAATGAGGTAATGTCTGCGTCTTAGACAAAGCGTTAGCATAGACACATGCTTCATGTGTGAAATGACTGGAGGCTGAGATTGTGGATGGAAGGGGAACGGTAGGGGAAAGGAGACTACTGTCCCCCTGGATACAATATATCCATTCGAAGCATCAAAACAAGCACAGGGTTCCACTACGAATCGCCTTCTCCATTCACTCAATTCATTCCCTTCTTATACCCACACTTCCCTATTTCTATCTAGGGAAGACTTTCTTCCCTATCTTTCCATGTATATCGTCACTATTTCGATAGCTGAATAATTCTCCTTTGTAAGCGGAGATAGTTGGCAAACGAATCAGATACCCCCCCCCCCTCGCAACATAGTTGTCTCCGTGTTCCTTGAGAGTTCTTCTCATTCCTCATCTCCTCCCCACTAATCCATCCCTTCATCCCTCCACAGTCCAGTCAATTCATCTCCCATTCCCTTATTTATATCCCCTATCTTGGTCTTCCCACTCTTTTTCCCCTTAAATCATGCGTATTCGCCGTCTCTGTCCATTGTCTTGCCTCGTTCTCCCCATTTCTTCACCCCTCCCTCCTTCCACATTTCAACTACTCTCATTTCCCTGCCCTTTTCTCTTCCCCCCGTATGCCTTTTTGCCATACAGACCTCAATGAGTTCTTCTTATTTCCATGCTTCCCTTCGACTCTTCACTACTTAGTCCTTTCTCACTTATCCTTTCCTTCCTTCTTTATTCTCACCCGATTCCTTACCTAGTCCCTCCCCAAATGTGTCTATTCTCCCTTATTCCGTACAACCTATTTCTCCCTTCTCCTTTGTATTCTCCTCAATCTTCGTCAATGGTTACCTTCGTGTTGTACTATCACTAGACAGTCTTCTCCCCTTGCATTATTCTCCATCCCTCCTCAATCCTTCCCTTCTTCTCATCCATTTACATCCCTCGCCCACTCCTTTTCCTATTTCACTTCATCTACAATTTAACGTTCTCTCATTACCATTCGCTCCGTTCTATCATGTATAGCTATTTTCGTGCTTTCATAAGCAAAGACAAAGACTCGTTCCGAACCCTATTACACCGTTTCCTTTCCCCCAAACGGAGCCTCTCCAAGTGACTAGATAGTTGGAGATAAAGATGGAATGGTCTTTCTGTTCTGGGAAGCTATGAGGGGGTGGGAGGGGTAGTCTTGCAAGATTACAAGATTGCCCAGTATGTCTCAATTCGTCCTCTCGACCATTCTTCATTGCTGTCACTCGATAGTCTTGTCTCCTTGTCCCTTTCTTGTATTCCCTACTAATTACTCATTCGCTACCGGATGTATCTACATATTAAGGGAGGGTGCAAGGGTCCTGCAGGGGATATAGGGTGTCACGGAGAGAGAAGTAGAATGGGGCTCTCAAAGAGGGGGAGGGGTGTTCTCTAGAGTTGTACCCGTGTGGGGGTGCAGTGGGTGGGGTGTGAGTACTCGTCTCGTATTATTCCATTTCCTTTTGACCCATGTGACGTCTTCGTTTCCCCGTTGGGCGGAGTCTTCCCTTCATGAAACATCCCCTTCTGTCTTCTTTCTTCCCCTTTCATCTTCCCTTCCATTTCCCCCGTTCATCCTCTAATAACTCTCAATTAAGCAAATGCTCTACTCGGGTCCCAGTCTCTTCGTACTTTTCCTCTTGTCCCTCTTCTCTCTTCTCGCAGCACAAACGGTCTTCATCGAGGTGGGTCACCTTTCCTACAAGAGACTTCATTACGATAGTTGGGAAGCTTTGTCCTCTTCTAATATTGGGAGTGCTTAGTGTCTCACAGTGCCTCTCATAATGTACTCAATTTCAGGAAACGAAGACGAATGAAGAGATCGAGGCAGTGAGTGCTTCCATTCATTCTCACGATATCACTAATGAATTTCCTCGAAACACGATGGAGGTGTTAGCTGATAATTCGATGACTTTTCCTCTCCAATATATCTTATTTTCATCTCCTCCTTCTCTTTATCTCCCTACTTTCGTATTTCTTCTTCTCCAATTCTTCTCTCCTCTCATTGTCTCCCCCATTCATTTCTTCATTGTTGCACGTTAGAGATCGTGAGTATGCCATTAGATTGCACGAAATGAGTGCATTTTTCGCTTTCTTTTCTCTAAGGCCTAAGGATAAGTAGTACTTAGACGTCAGCTAAAAGACGAAGACTAAGTGATTATTTTGAGGCGTGCGGTCCCCATCCCCTACAGTCAATACTGGACAAGCTAGCGTTAAAACGTGAGTCATTTCCTCAACTTTCCCCTCTTGCAATTATCTCCTTTCGTCATTTCCACATCCACTATTAGTAGTTGACATTCCCCATCCAACCATCTGAGTGGGAGGAATGATGTCTCCTTCTGTAGCCGATTCCCTCAGTAAACCTCCATCTATGACGTCGCTTTCCCTATTCTTTTACTTATAGTATGCGTACTATCCATTATCCCAATCTGTACAAATATCTGTGCAGTTCTTTGTATCTCAAACCTGCACTAGTAAACAATCGCAGCAATGATATTTATCCGCGGAGGCTGCAAACTTTTTGCTAATTGTCATATCCGGGGGTAGGGGAACGTACGGCGTAAACACAATAATAAAACTAGTTCTGTGAACCAGCCAAGAGATGACCAATATTGTGCATCAGTATATTGTCTGTTCGACATCCGGTATCAGAATAGTCAATCCCTTTAGCTCCTCCATTGAATGTACTGTACATGACTGACGTCAATCTTTTGTGTCTTTCAACTAGGTAGGTGTTGAGTGAGTAGTGTCCATGGAATACAATCATTCCCCTCTCCCCATTCCCTCCTTAATTCCACTTCATTTGTTGCAGAGCCTCAAGCGAGACACGAGGATCTAGTCAAAGTATTAGCAGTTCTGCGAGTCAAGGCTCCTCGTATATGGAAGAACTACGAGAGTGCTCTCTCCGTCTACACCAACTGTAAACTGATGGCATCTTCCGGTTCCCTCGGTTAAACATTCCTCTTTCACTCACTGGACGGGTATCCTTCTAGTCACTAGCCTTCCTAGTCTCTTCATTGTCCCTTTATCCCCATTCCCTTGTCCCTTGGTTAAACTGTGATTGCATTCTCGAGTACACATCCCACAGTCACACGCATACTTTATTATTGTCGGAAGCTCTGCGTCAGTAAACCTTTGACAACTGTTTGCTAAACAATAACATTATTGAAAGAGGATGTAAAACATCAAAGTATGGTATTTGTTTAGTTCTTGATCAATAGCATCTTCCGGTGCCAGAGAGTAAATCTAGATTTCTTGGCATTGACTATCGAACGAGTCTTCCCTTCGCGCCCTCCGTCCTTCCCTCTTCTTTTCTAGCATCCAATAGTGATGCCACATTATGAATGTGAACAACCAATTGAACATGAATCCGCCCAGATAGATCATAAACCGAATTATGAGGGAAGCGTCCACATCTCCTGTTATGTAACTATCATTCCGTCGAAAACACCGTCGAATCAGTTTTCATTCATGTGTATTTTCCCCTCCTACCTATACAGATTATGTGTGGTCATTCATAGAATGATAAATAGAAACATATCCCGTACTACATAGAGATGCGGGTTGAGCATTGTGCTCGTATTGGTTAGAGATCAGTCGCACCTGAGACCGCATCTAAGAGCTTGGGAGCAGTTGCCATTGTGAGTACAGAGAGTCCGAGTGAATACGAAGATTGGATGAGGAGAACTGAAGGGAAGATTGTAATGAGAAGGGACAGGGGGTACCTGGCCATAGAAGCCATATGGGGGAATTGGGGAGGAGAAGGGGAACGAAGGCAAGGAGGAGGGAAGTCGAGTGTTGGATACACCACAGACTTCGCATGTAACCTCCATCTGAGGGGAACTATCTAGAGGGGGAGATCTTGATGGTATAAGCATACTCTTCGATGGAAACAGCTCCATGCGTAAGCACTGCACATCTCTCAATTACTTCCACATCAATTATGGTATCTTAGCACTGCCACGAGAATAAAGCCAACAATTATCCGACTTATTTTTAGATTTCTAGAGAATTCGGACTAAGGCTACAACGCATTCCTCAGGTAATTTGGTAAGATATTGTAAGTCCGCATTTGAGCTTTTCATGTCACGTTCAGGATACAGTAGATATATTGTGAGGTGAAAGGTAGGTATAACCGAGAGTGTTCTGACGTCACAAGGGGTGTGTGTAGTTTGTACTAACCGAGGTAGTTGGCTACACATTCCTCCGTTCCCAATACCCGGTGCATTAGTCCGAAATCGAAGATGATGATGTCATAGGCCAAGAAAACTGTCTGAAACCACGAATTCTCATGTGTACAAAAGAATAGTTCAAGCTATCGTCATGAGAATCGATCAATTTTATGATAGATGAGTCACAAACACAACGAAAATTGAATACTGGCGAACCTCCCACGGAGAGGATGATTCATCGATATTGGAACGACAGAGCAGAATATTCTTGTAGAGATAAAGGGAAAGAATATGCTGCAAGTCGTGACAATGTGCACTTTACTTGTATTGAGGAATATCTTCGAGGAACGAATAAAAGAAAACGAACCTGCAGAAGAGAAGCGGAAGCGATGCACAGTTGGAATAGACAAGAGAGAATAGCAAGCGGTCGATTGGACACGCGGAGAGTACAACACTGTGTATGGGTCTCGTTGATCCACACACACCAAGCCAGTCTCATCCCTCACCTGTGATTCCCTCCACTACTCTTCCCTCCTTCCGATGTCAATCTCGATTAGTCCCCATTATCGTCCCTTCCATAGTTGCATCTCTCCCTCAGTCTTCGTCTATTCATCGATTACAGTACCCATCAGGCACTCTAAATACGACGTTGCTGACGTTCTTCCTATTCATACCGCCTCAATACAGTACAGTCCTTTTCTTCTTCTCTGCTTCCGGGAATAAAGAACGTTATTCACAGCCTTTGTTGTTTTGGTGTGCAAAACAATTTAAAAGTTACGAGGGCTAGAAAGCGAACTACGCCAATAATAGGATATAAAACAATCATAAATTTTTATACTTAAATAGAAATCTATAATAAATTTATATTTAAATGAAAAGATGTAAATGCCCAGAAGAAGACTTAGGGGTAAATTTAATAATTTTTTTCTCGTGTGTTTGTGTTCAATTCCGCCAAAGTGAAAAATTTTATTTTTGACATTTTTAAAACAAATTGATAACGGTAAACCCATTATTATACATTTGACACTGTGAAGGAAAAGGAAAAAAGTGTATACTGTAGTTTCTGAGATGTGCTGTCTCTCAAACGGAAACTTAGCATACGGTAAATGTGTTTATGCGTCGTGAAGTCTCACATGCTCAACAGCTTCTTCTTCAATTTGAATTGATTTCAGCTTCCTGATCGCTTCAGGGCTAATGAAATCTATCGATTAGGCCTTATTGACGTCATTCTACCTTCTTTTTGGTAGCTTGCAATGAATGTCGTCTCGTTATCTCTTATTGATCGCGATATTTAGTCATTTCAGGGAGTACGATCAGAAACACAGATGATTGTGTGTAATGGTTGATGTTCTCCCGTGAGTAGGATGACGTTATTCGACATTGTCTCTGTCGATGTCCTCGGATTCCGTATCAATCCCAATGTCCCTGTCGTTATTACGGCTAGAAAGGACTCGCAATTGACGGAATCTCAACGGGTTTCTGCCACGGATGCTGCTTATAGAAAGGTTTGCGGTCTTTAATCTTCCGTGTACATTGTGGTTTGTAGTTCTACAAGCAAGACGAGGTGGAAGTGGCAGTAGCCCATTCGAAGCAAGCACCGCATCTCAAGGATATTCATCGACCGAAGAGAAATGTGTCTTCAGATTTGATCAAGACGGAGGTCTTGACTGCGAGTCAATGGGATGACATAGTCGAATATGACATCGATGACGAGGTCAACTAGTCTTTCTTATCAAATGTTTCAGTCTATTTGGACCTTTTAAAAAATAGTAATGCAGTAATTCATTTACCGTATGACATTGATAGGGTGCTCTTTGATTCGAATGCTTAGTAGCATCTGTTTCGCCTTGTATTCTGAGAGTGATAAGCAGCTGCATAAGATTCGATAATAGATGTGTTCGGTTTGTTGTCCAACCGTTGAATTTGAGGATGAGTTCTTCTTGGAATTGGAAAATGCGCGACGAGCAGAAGCGAAGGAGAAGCCGTTGACAGAGGACGTTTTCGAGAGAACGATAGACCGCCTCGAGAAGGAGACACACTTCCATGTATGTCTTTCATTCCTCTATTGCACTATTGCGATGAAATACTCGCTTTGTGGTAATTAGTGGTTGGAGGAGACAGCGAGTTCATGAGTAACTAACGAGGGAATACAGACGGAACGCCATGCGGAAGCATCGACCTCAGCCCCCGATTCGACTGAAGATGTATGTTGCGTTTGTGGAGATGGAGATGTCTCCAATGTAAACCAAATCATCTACTGCGATATGTGCAATATCGCCGTCCACCAAGTAAGTCTCTCTTATCCCTGGTCAGATAGTACTCCTCTTAAGGACTGTTACGGAGTACCGTATATACCGGAGGGTCAGTGGTTGTGTCGGAAGTGTAAACTGTCTCCATCCACTTCTGTTCATTGCGAACTGTGTCCATTCCAATCGGGAGCATTCAAGCAAACTGCAGATGGGAAGTGGGCACATGTTGTATGTGCGATATGGTTGAATGAGGTGAGTACCTAGGGGCATTACGGTAGTTGACGGGCCTGAATCAGGTTCACTTCGGGAACACTGCATTCCTCGAACCGATTGAGGGAGTGACCAATTCATTGAGGAGACGCTGCAAGTTACGATGCCTTGTGTGCAAGGTTTGTTTTGGCTTTTATGGGGTTACGGTAGTTGATATCTAATGTAACCTTTACTTTATCAGGGGGTTTGAAGTCGCCTATGTAGTAAGTGGGTATTCAGCTAAAAGGCGGAGCGTGTCTTCAATGTTCGAAGGGAAGTTGTGTCCGGTCCTTCCATGTGACCTGTGCTGCCCAAGCAGGACTGCAGATGGTTGTCCAGACACAACCTGATGACTCGAGTCCCGATCAAGTCTCCGTTAAGGTAAGGGGGAGGGGGAGTAGATGGTACGGGACTACGACTAGGTGCAAAGGATACATTCTATGCCTGAACACTATTTTAAAGAAGGGATCATAGAGGTTATCGAATAAAGGATCATACATGGGTACGGACGGTTGGGTGGTAGGCCCCTCATTTTGTCAGAAGTGTAACTTGGTAAGTATCATATTCTGTGAAAAACGTCATTGGTAATCAAAACTCCAATTTGTACATTGGTAGGTCCCTATCTGAAGTAATTGACGGTAGAGTTGCCCATATATGTAAAGGATGCATACATGGGCGCGATTGTCCGATAGGACGTTAGGATGGGTGACTGCATCCCAGAATCCTAAAGTAAACGGCTTGTTAGGATTACTGCCTTTTATTGTGTCTAATTACGTGAGGGTGCCTGCATAAATTTTGAGGACAACTATAGCCCATGTATGAAAGGATGACTTGCAGCGTTTTGTGTACTGTCACATGCACGGGTCGAAGATGCTGGGAGATAACGAATTCGCGAAGAACAAGAAGAAGGCAATCGAGGCCATACGGTAGGTGACGTGTTGATCCCTCTAGCGACGACGACGAATGACTTTATTCCATCTTGTCTCCCTCAATTCAACTGTATTTCAGTCGAGCGCGACGGAATGTCGTTGAGAACAGAGACGTTGCGCCTACCGTATCCGTCCCTCTAATTTCTTCCGAGGTGCGTTTATTAGTCTTATTTTTTCTGATGTAATTTTTTTAATTTGACATAATTAGTTATGCAACCTTTTCTTTGTTATTCAAGAAAATAGGTAAAAATAATGAAATAATGTTTAGGCTCGAGCGAGGATTGAAGAACGAGTAAAGGAGAAGGTGGAGGAGATGATGCTATATTGGTACTACAAGAGGAGAAAGAGGAGTGGCGTTCCCTTGATCAGAAGACTACAGGTACACATGGGATACTCTATTACTGCATGGTGGGAGGGGTACGGTAGTTGTTAAGGAGATACGGTAGTATTACAGGCGTGGACCCGGCAAGCGGCGAGGAAGGCTGCAGCGATTGAGCCATCGAAGGAGTTATTGGCGGTGCAGAAGGGAAGAGCGGCTGTGGAGAGGAGTAGACTGTTGTGTGAACTGATGAAGAAGAGGGAAAGGGACAAGTTGGATCATGTGAGTCTTCCACTCTCTTCTCTCCTATAACTGCTTCTTTTCATTTTGTTGCCGTGTCTTCAATGTCTTTTGCCCTTCCCGACTGGTTACGGTAGAGTGAATCCCTTTTAAGATCGAACTGTCTCGTTCCATCGTCCGCCAGATCATGCTTCCTCTTGACCAATTCCTCCTTCAACTTCTCGATCGAATCGTTGAAATGGACCAGCAGAAGGTCAGCGTGACTCGTCTACCATAATTAATTCGTTATTCGGTTTCCTATCGTAGTCAACGAGTAATCCACCTTTTTAGGTGTTCACATCGCCCGTCGTCATAAAGGGATACAGTGATATCATCAAGCATCCGATGGACCTCTCCTTGATTAGAAAGAAGATTGAGAATGGAGAATATGAATCAGTGAATGACATGAGAACTCACCTCAATCTCATGTTCAAGAACTGTCAAGTGTTCAATAAGGTTGGTTAAGGGCGGATTGGTAAGGGAAGACAAGGAGTCGTTTAAGGATGGCGAGAAGTTCTATCTCAAGTACGGTAGTGACATGAAGAAGAAAGTGGATCGCGAACTGGAAGATGCGACTGATTATTTGGCTACGGTATGTTAGTGGGATTACGGTATTGAGGGAAGGGGGTTACGGTATGGTTTAGTTGGAATCGGAGGAGATGCTAAATGAACTGGCTCGAATCGACTTCTATGAGGATGTCGCCCCAGTCAAAGAAGAGACTAAGCCGCTTAAGGAGGAAATCAAGTGAGATTTGTTGATCGAAGTCGTATTATTGGATGATCACTGGAAAATGAATACTTACAAACAAATCTCTTGTAGGGAAGAAGTGAAGAGGAAGAGGAAAGTAGACGACAAAAAGGGAGAGAATACCCTTCCCTCTTCCCCTTCTCCTGTTGGCACTCTCAAGAAGAAGGCTAAGAATGTATCCACTCCACAAGGTTAGCTCCCCTACTTGTCCTCTCTTCTCTCTTATTTCCCAGTGATGTCACCACACAGCGTGATTCTCTGATCGCTAATTGTCATAGTTACTCTGAGGGATACTGTAGAAGGTCTCTCAAGGGTTACGGTATCCTGGATAACCACACTAGAGTGTAGTTTCAGCTGAGTCAACGAGTGCCCCTGCCCCTCTCTCGTCCTCCCGTCGTTCTTCTTTGTTTCGAGTAGGCGATAAAGACAAGGAGACACCCTACACAACTTCCATCTCATCCCCCATCACTCGGAGGTAATCGATGACTCTTCTTCTACAGTACTCCTCCTTGTATGTATCGTAATCTGACATTATCCCGAGGGATGCTTTGTACGCTCTATAAACTTATTCACTGCAGATCCTCCTTCCGTAACGGTACAACTCCTTCGTTCAACTCATACAGAGATGCGTGTGTTCTCTCCCCCGAGGTTCATCTTTTCTCTACACCATCCCTGTGTCTTCTCTCCCTTCCCTCTAATTCCCCTTGCAGATGCTGCAGTCATCATGTGAATCGTCGGAAGAGTCAGATATGGATGTGAATCGAAGAGGGTACGCAGACCTTCGGACTCTCGCTGATCCCACTACACTACAGCACGGAGATCTGGTCAAGGTTAGCTTATTTGAGGAGTTGATTGGAGATGATTGGGTTGGATCTGACAGATAGATGGGAAAGGATTCATTAAGGTGGACTCGGGTGCACGGAAAGTGGCGGGAATGGTTATAGACAGGAACATGTTGTCTATCGATGATCCCGAATTGTACAAATCACTGGGAGTCGGCTTGAAGGGAGGATTGAATGGGCAGGCACTATTCATCAAGGTGTACAAGGAGAACTGTGTGTAAGTACTGCCTTGAGATGGCTTGCAGTTTTCTTATTATCATAATGTTATGAAGCCATAGATGTATAAGCGAATTGAATAACGAGAAGTGTATTAAACTTTAGCAAAAAAATGTTAGCAAGTAGTGAAAAGGAGAAATGAGGACGAAAGCTAAGTTACCGTATCTATGGATGAGTGTATTACAGTAAGCCATTCGATCGATCGGCGGTTTGCCTTCTTGACGTCAATAATGACAAATGTGACGGGATCGAAGAAGCGAGAAGAGAATACATGTCAGTCCTTTATTGCATTGATTCATGTCTTGGAATAAGGGGTTTTTATTTGACTGGATAATCTGTAGACAGTGATGTCCGAGATCCACACGAATTTTGAGGGGTGTCGCACCCTCCCCCCCTCCCTTCCGGGTCCCCATATTTGCAAACACATACTACTTCGTACGTTAAGATGTGAACAAAACCGCACCCCTACGGGTATCAACCTGCTACGTGACTACAATATTGCACTTACGAATCCAGCAATAACTTTAACATAACTCCTTCAGTACATCTCGAAGTTGTCTTCTGTGACATATGTAGCTCGATTTTTGACGGTCGATTTCTACATAACTGAGGATATATAAACAAAAGCGCACCCCTAAGGCGACTATACTATCCATTGTGCTCATATACCTTCAACAGAGACAAATTCTACCTCCGTCTTTCTGCTACAAAAAGTGAAAACGTGACATCAATTTTTCTCAACTTTCGAGGCTCGCCACAACGTTCAGACTAAAAATCAAGCAAAGGCGCACCCCCAGCGTTGTAGAGGGCTGGGAGTACATCAAAACAAAAAAAAGAATGGGAGAATTGGTTCAGTTACAGCAGAGATATCTGCACTCCCAAACGTCCCACAAATTTTAAATTTGTGAGGCTTTGTGGGACCTGCCGCAAATGAACACACTAAACATTTATGCCTCGGGGAAACATGTTTTCTGGGGTAGAAAAACACGCTGAACAACGCTAGGGGTGCGATATTGCTCGAATTTTCCATAATTATAATGCACCGTAACCCGTACCGTTATCGCGACTTCCAACATACGCCTCTCTAAACTCAACATAAAACTCTTCAAATATAGTTGAAATATTCTTCCTAGAGTAGAAAAATGCGCTGAAGAACATCTAGATAGTCAGTTTTCCATGAAATATGCGTCTTGTTGTAGTACCGTAACCTGCCTATTAACTTCTCGACATACCCTTCTTGGCCATATTTGCAAAATTCGCACCCCTAATTTTTTTTGGTCGCACCCCCTCTCACAATTGTGAGGGGTCGGACATCACTGTCTGTAGAATAGGCAAGCCACATGGTACTGCACCGATATGCCTTTCACCCTTAGGCATAGGGATTGTGATGTAGACTATACTCCGTTAGATAGGGACCAGACAGGACATAGCTTGAGAGCAGGCCGCCTCCTAGCCTCTCCTCTGTGCCAACTGACCTCGGCCATTGATAGAGGGCCGGGATTAGAGAGAGGGAAGGAGGAGGCCTGTGCAGTACTCTATGTAAACTCTTCCCTTGCAGGTCCTTACTGTGCAATTCAAAGCGAAGTGCCGACTGAGTCTTCGTATCTTCTGTAGTTTGTAGTCTTGTTTCATCTCTTTGTACTATCAGTAATCAGGCTAACTTATTCGTTGTATTATCCCAGCACTTACCTCTTTCCCGCTGTTTTATTCCTTGACTCCTAAATCCCCTTATATCTCGTTCTTCTAATGGTCTCCATCCCTGTTCCCCTTTTACATTCTTTATAATGCATAGAATAGAGTGATTATTATGTTGTATATCTGCATGAACGGAATAATTGAACTGAACCTATGCATCTGTCTATTAAATCTCAGTTGAGATGGATTAGTACGTAAGGCTTTACTCGGTGGTGCCTCTTCCCTCTGTTAATCCATTATGACTCCTTTCCCGTCTGGTTTTGTTTCACTATTTTGTAGCAGTTAATTCAACGGTGAGACTTAACCTGAAGGATCTGATCCCTCTGCACTTCCCATCCCCCCTTCCCCCATTAGATCCGTTAAACGAGTGCCCTTTGAAAGTAGTGTATCCCAACCCTTGCACATATGGCCCCGCATTGCAATAGAGCTTTATCGTTGAAGGAATAAACAAGAGACTATTTATGACACAAGGAACGACCCGTTGGCAATTGTAAGTACTGTATACACCCTGTTGAGCCCCTATTGTACACCTTTTTGAGGTACTGTATATCCCTATTAAGGATTGGTTATGGTAGTCATGGAACTCTTATTACTCCTATGGGAAGCATTGGATGTCTTTCGTTTCTCGATGGAAAATGAGTAAACGGAAGACTTTGAAGAGGGTGCTGCCCAGTGTTCTCTTTCAGCTGATCCATACAGGGAGAACAGAACCACTGGGAGGGCTGCCACCACTGAAGCCACTCGGAACACCAGCGCCCACTCAGAGGGGGATCCTGCACGGAATGATTGCATACGGTAGTTGGGGGTACTCTACGGGGAGGGGATACGGTAGTTGGGGAGGTTACTGTAGAGGAGGGGAGACACTCACCATGCTGTACTATCGCCTTCGTTAGTATCTTATTTCCGATGCCGAACCAAGCCACCATGAAGAAAGACCTGAGGGAAGCGAATGTCAACCATGGATGTGGTGTTAGGAACGAACCATCCGGTGATGACTCCCGAAAAGGGTGGGGCTAGTTGAACGAGAGACGTCTGTACTCCAGGAGTGTGCATACCTAATAGAGATTGGTCACGGTTCGGTTGTGTTTCACTCTTGGTATAAGGTGGGATAGAGCTCAACAGTTTTGTATAGAAGAGAGTAGAAAAGAAGACCTGCGAAGAGCATGGCTAGACAAAGGGAAGCGACGGCGAAGTAAGCTTCGTCTCTGTTGAAGAGTGGAACTGCGAGGATGGAAATGGACAGTCCCGCACTTGCCAGGCCATTGAACATCTGACACACACTTCCATCACTCTTCCCTCCTCCCACTTTCCATCCCTCACATTTCTTTATTATCTTGTTTAGTTTTTCCTATGACTAAACTTGAGAATAGTATATCACATGGTGTGCTTCCGTTGCCTACAATACCAAGAAGAACATCCTTCATCTCTCCCTCTTATCTCCGCGTACTGCATAACCCGATGGAAATATGTTTCAGTTTTACTCTCACCTTGCACACAAACGTCTTGTCCATGTCCCTTTTCGTTGTGAGATACGAAGACAACGAAGAGGAGAGAGTTTTGGAGATGAAGAGACACGCGATGGGAAGGGTTGACATGACACCGTTACCTGAGAGGGGAGGGGTTGGGGAGTAGGGGGGATAGGGGGGGGGAACGGAGGGGGTAGGGGAGAGATGGAAGGTACATAGGGGAAAGGGTATCTAGTCTTTAGAGACCGAGATGATACGGAGAGAGAACGATTGAGATCGAGAGGGGAAAGGCTGCACTTGTAATGGGATTAGAAACTCAGTTGAACGGGGGAATAAAGGGCGAAGGGAAAGAAGGGAAGAACTCACGAGTGGGAGCGAATCCGAGGACGTCTCTCATGTAATTGGGGAGGAATTGGAGCATGATGACTAGGGGATATTCATGGCAGACGAGGGCGATCACTGCCACCCAAAGGGGACGGGAACGAAGCATGGAGGAGTACGGTATGCGACGGGTACGGTCTGTTCGCTTTCCGATTGACTCACACGCGATCCTGCACGGAATGTTTAGGGTACGGTAGGAGACAGGGAGGGGTATTGTAGGATAGAGACTGACCTGCTCTCGATGTACATCCTCTCCCTCTGACTGATACAACACTGCTTTCCGGGCTTGTCGGCACCGATGGGAATCCAGAAAAGAGCGATGAGAACTGAATAGAGGGAATGAAGGGGGAACGGGTTAGGGGGGACTTACCCGAGATGGCACAAGACAAGTAGAAGATGGCAGGCCATCCATCGAGGATGTCCCTTCTGGTACACAGATAACCAGCTGCAGGAAGAATGAACAAGGTTCCTGAAGGGATACTCTTACCGTGTCTCCCTTTCCTACCTCTTCCCTTCTATCATAGCTGTCCCCCTCCCTCCAACCCCCAAATATCCCACCAATCTGTCGTCCCCCCGTAATCAATCCAATGGCCGCAGCCCTTTCTGCCTGAGGGAACCATCGAGTGATCAATGAATTAGTGGCAGGCATGAGGCAGGCATCGGATGCTCCTATGAGGAGTCGTGCGATTACTGCGTACCTGGCAAGGGAACACACTGAGCGAAATTACCCCAGCTTACGCCTCATGGGGTAAATTCAAAAGCTCTTTTACCCCAGATGACTGGTGTAATTTCAAATTTACCTCATCCAGTCGGTGTAAAATATACCCCATAAGGCGTAAAGCTGGGGTAATTTCCACTGTGCAGGTTTGGTTAGGTTTCAGCTACTTTATTTATTGTAATATTCAGATGTTACTTGGTTATTCGGCGAAGATGATATTAATGTTCCCGACTTCTACTTACCAGAAGCTCTTGTGAGCGAGAAGAGGCAGCATTGCATTGCCAGCGATGACGAGAAGAAGGGAGAGGCAGACCATGAACTTGCCATTCAGTCTGTCCGCCCACAATCCTGTCACTATCATGAGAAGAGATCCCGCATTCTGAGCAGCCAACACGAGACCTTCCTGAAATATGGTTTTTGATCTTTGACACTTCTTGAATATCTTTCTCGTATCCCAATCGTTCGTGAATGTCCCTTGCAAGCGGAAAGGGAATGATAGAGAAGAGAAAAGAGAGCTCAAGCCGATTGTAACTTTAATGACGAGAGAAGAGGAAATAGCGAAGAGTTCCCGTTAGATCTCTCGCTTCACTCAAGGACAGGAGGGACAAGAAAGAAAACAAGGGAAGAGAAGGGGGGGAGGGGGGGGGAGGGGAGAGGAAAGGACGGAGAATAGCTAACCCGTGATAGGAACAAGTGCACTACATACGGCGTAGAGTGATCGGAGCCCGGGGGAACCTATCTACGGCATCTCGCAGTATCTCTCTTACTTGATCCGCTGTCCAGTCCAAGTCTCCTCCGTATCCGTGAATTGGACAAGAAGTCATACAAATGAGGGCTACGGCCATATTGGAAGTGGAGACAGAAAGGGCTATGAAACAGCAGCAGAGAAGGGCTGAAAGGGAAGATTGAGGGGAGACTTGGAAGGGAAGGGAGGGGAAGGATGGCGAGACGAGAGTGATGGTGATGGGGAATCACTGTACCTGCGAGTAACAGTCTCATCGAAGGAAACATCACTGCCGGCGGCTCCTCATCCTCTTCCGTCACATCGTCCGGGAATTGGGAGGTACTGCAAGGATACTATAGAAGTACTGTAACTGCTATCGTGAACTGACTACTCTCTCAATCGGGTCACTTCATGCGCTCTGAGTGTTCAGCTCTTTCTGTGCGTTTTGTGCTGTGTTTCCGGGGAGATTAGTGGGAGCAAAGAAAGGGTTGAACTACTACGTGTCTAGATACTACCGGTTCAACTTCCATACCACACTTCTCTTCATTCCCTCTGTCTACACTCATCTTCTATACCCTTCGCTTCTCTCGCTCGTCTCTTCCTTTTTTGACCGGAAGTCGCTATCTTAGCTCGAGAAGAAGAGTAAAGATTGAATGGAAGGAGAAACTGGGTTATGCGATTATCACTTTATAAAGATTCGGTAGGTAGACTCACTGACAAGGTATCACAGCTTGTCCACCTTTCATAGCATTTTGCTTTCATAGCATTTTGCCAAAATCCCTATGCAAATAACCATTGATTAGTATAATCCTTATGCAAAGTAGCCATGGCAAGAGAGACTGCTTCATTAGCATGCGATTTTTTGAACGTACAGTAAGAACAAATATGTTCACAATGTTCTGACAGCAGTGTAAATGTTAAGCGAACGAGATGCCGAAAATTAACCCTGATTTCGGTAGGAACTCTCGCACGGAAGATATTTATTCCAAACATTTTGGCTCGTTCGCTTAACATTTAGAACATTGTGTGTTTACGGCTCTCACGCGCATCAGTCACACCCAAGGTGCTTGAACACGCTGTGCGGTATATTTTTGAAAGAAGTGGTAATAAAAACTTCAATTTCATGATACAGCTCTAGATACCTAGGATGCCCTCTAATGATTCATTCCATTGAGAACTGATCTGTTTGCCCTCTAGACTAGGTCGACTCACTGGTATTTCAGATAATCAGGGTGAAGTTGTGAGAAACTAACCCGAAGTCAATTCTGAAGATGGGATTCTTCATTGGAGGAGGATCAAGGGAAGTGGAACGACCAATGGCAAATCGAGCATCCAGGACCATTGTAAAGGAAAAGGGAAGAGGGGGGATTCAGTAGAGATCAAGGGTGGGGGAGGGGAATGAATGGGACTGGCAAGATTAGCTACGGAATAAGCACCGCCCTTTTGGAACGAGAGATGTGCTGTAAACCGAAGAAGAGCGAGATAGGGAGATGAAGGGAGAGAATAGGGGATAGGGGAGGAAGTGGAGAGAAGAGAGACAGGGAAAAGAACACATGAGAAGATTCGAATGAAGTGATACCAAAGGTTACTTGTTCTATACGAGAACAGACGGAAGTGGACAAAGACTATAAAGGGTGGATGGGAGTCTACTGATCAGTCTCGAGAGCTAGATTCTCAATATGAACAGTTCATTAGTAAATTAGCTATATACAAGAATTATTGAGGAAAATGTTCCGTCGGTGGTCATCATTCCTATTTGCGTCGAGAAAATGAACTGGTGAGAATAGAATACACACGAATTACAGACAAATTACCAAAGGATTTTTTTCTTAAATATACATTTTTCAAATCAAAATCAAATCATTTATATATGGTTGAGGAAAATGTTCCGTCAGTTGTGTTATCCCTGCGTTCAACGAAAGAGTTCAGAGTTCAGACGAAGTGGGAATGGCGTTCACTCACGGAACATTTTAGTCAATAATAGAGATGGCTGCCTATGTGTCTCACAAATGTATAAATATAACTATGTTTATTTGAACTTATCAAGGCTAAATATATTTTATGAAGATGCCTTTCCGATCTGTCTAAGTGAATCACTTCCTTTCCCACCTGCATTACCATCTCCATCGTCTTTCGATCGAAAATCAAAGAACTTCCTCCTTTCTCTGTTTTGCCTACTTTAGAGTAGCTTTCAAGAACAGCGACATGTATGTGTCAAAAGCGAAATACAAAGGTTACCTGTTAAAGGTGCGAATTTTTTTGCCCGCCTATCGCAAACTAGGTGGTGTGCACCTACCGTATCACAATGACCGCAATGACAGTTGCTCTGACAGTGGGTCGATCGCCTTGCTCTAGGATTTTGCGTATATTTCTTGTTTCTAATGTTTTATTGGCGCATTATACATAGTCTCCAGCGTTTAATCAGCAATGCGCTGAAGTTCAGCGCATGGTTGACAATTTTGACGTGACTTGTCATGCGAAAATCGCGTGCATAGGCCTTTCATGTTCAATCGTAATTCGTCTGCTGCTCAATGTGTTGTTGTGATTCTATATCTTTGCAGGTCTCGGGACGCATGGCGCTCTTGTCCACGCGGGCAATCGTCGGGATTCTACTGGAGTAAGGGTTGGTTCATGATTTTGTGCAAGGCTTGAATGGGCTTTACACAGCTGAAAACAATAGGACCTATCCGATTATTGTCTTGAACGGAAAACAAAATTTTGCTGGATACTGTAGCATTTTTAGATTTTTTAACCTAAATTTGAAATTTGGCAAATTGTCAGGTCAAAAGTCCATTCCAAGCGAGGGTAGGACGACTGGTAGGGTCATCCGGCTGTGCTTTATTTGCTGGATTAGCGTAGAGACCGCACCGGGCAACTTATGGTGTGACCCAAATACAGTATACTGGGAATTTTGACAAACCTCGTCCTCTAGGCACGCCTCGCACCATTAATTTTCTAAGCTGTTCAAATTTACGTTTCCATTGCGGCTTAGTGTATTTCTAGGTTTACTTTATTGTTTTGTATAGTCTAAGAGCATGTACATCAAATAATAATAGGAATTAAGCTACCTGAACATTGTTTTATTGGAAATAGAGCTGTTCTTTTTTTTTCTTTTTTAGAAGGAATTTTCAAGTATTTGTAGACTTCGTCATGACTAATACTAGTTATAATTAAGTAGTAGGGATCGTATAGAAGCGCTATGCATGTTTTGGCGAAAATTTTATTTGGCCGTCGCGAGTTATCAACTGAGAACTGTCGTTTTGCGCGTGACCCTTCAATTCGGACCACTTTGGAAGAGTGCCCTTCTATTTGCAGACTTCGTCATGACTAATACTAGTTATAATTAAGTAGTAGGGATCGTATAGAAGCGCTATGCACGTTTTGACGAAAATTTTATTTGGGCGTCGCGAGTTATCAACCGAGAACTGTCGTTTTGCGCCTGACCCTTCAATTCGGACCACTTTAGGACAGAAAGTCCTTCTTTGGTTCTGTATCTCAATAATTGTGAATTTTATTCCACTAAAACAGTAATTAACATCAATATTGAACCTGGGACCGGAAATACAGATCATTTTCTACACTGAGTTTGATGTTTGACATAGTTGACCTCTTTAGGCGGATTACGGTAGGTTGGTAACAGCATGCTACTTTGGTAAGAGCAGAACTATGTTATTTTCATTTTTTTATTTTTTCTTCTTCATTTTCGTTTTGCGCCCATCGAAATCTATAGGATAGAAGAGATTTTGAATCGTTACGCTTCATTCTATCTAACCCCGCTGCGGTCTCTAGATTAGTATACACAAGGTAATATTGGAATGAAATAGTGTTTTCCGGTTCCGTTTGAATAACGCATATGGTTCAGGTTTTTTTGTTTTCGGGCCGGACGACGGACGTAGGCGGTCTGTAGAAGTTCTACACGCCGCGCGGGTTTGGGACACTTCAGGTTTGGCTCTTTTCACTTTTATTGTATTTTAAGCGCTTGTGAACTGTTTGCCTTCATTTCTATAATCGAGGTTATTCTGGCGCGTCTCGCCCGTGCGCGCACTGACTTGGCGGGCCCGCGCTCCCTCCATCGCTAGTAGACTCGAGTATTCCATCGTGAATTAGGATGAGAGTGGACCTGAGCAGCGTTAGCATGGCGTTTCACGCTGATTTCGAAAATTTGAACTAAGAAGTGACGATCGTAGAGGTCATGCTCGTTTTTTTCGAGGTCACTTTTCCGAGTACTGCCCTCTCCCTGCCTTGCAGGGGGGTAAACAATTTATAGTGCGTTAGAACGAGTATGTTTAGGGGAACGTGTGGATATATGGGGTTAGTGGCTATTTGCAAGTTTCAATAGTGAAACGGGCTGTCAATTAGGGGTCATGTCGGATGGCCCGTTCGGCGCGTGAGCGCGCTGACTTGGAGGACCCGCGCTCCTTCCATCGCTAGTAGACTCGAGCATTTCTTGGTGAATTAGAATGAGTAGACCCTAGGCAAGGTTACCATGCCAAAATTGACCACGATTTCGAAAATTTCAACCAAAAAATGATGATCGTAGAGGGGTCATGCTCGATTTTTTTCGGGGTTCCTTTTTTCTTCAGCATTGTAAAAAGCAGAATAAAGACTTGAGAGTCACATAATGCACCCGACTCCATTATCTCTCCTCACATCAATATTGTGCTCAATCCCATATGTTCCTCATTCATGCCTCGAGGCAGCTGGCCATTCATTTTTGTCAATACATCCAAATTCAATATTCGTTTATTAACTGTAAATGTCTCGAAGAGTTCTTGTCTATATCTCTCCGTAGCTATATTTTCTCGTCTCATAATATAAGCGATATCGATTAAGAATGTCTATCACAATAAGGCAGCTCTACTTACTATGTACCACCACTAATAATTAAATGAATACATGAAGAGACAAAGGGTTCAATCCAATTGCAAATATGTATACGACTGCAAGGGTCGGAATGCAGGTTTGGTTAATAAGGGGAATTAGCGAGACTAGAGAGGCTAGAGTATGGTTTGTGATTAGAAGGGATTGGTTCTGAGGGACTCGAGGAAAGAGGGAAGTGACTGGGGAGTGATACACGAATCGTCGAAGGATGCAGAAGATGCAACTATCTGGGCACCGAGGAACGCTGCATTGTATCTCCATGGGGAGATGTGCACCTGAGGGAATAGGGATTAGGGGGGGGGGGTGGGCGGATACAGTCAGCGAAATTTCACCAACATACCGCACCTAGTGAATCATTCACAACACAAATTTCACCAGCCCGCTGGTGAATGGCGCACAATTCACCAGCGGGCTGGTGAAATTTGTGTGGTGAATGATTCACTAGGTGCGGTATGTTGGTGAAAATTCGCTGAGTGTAGGGGGGAAAGCGGAGGGAGAAGGTATGGTTAGGGATACCTGCGAGTGGACGGTGTTCGGCACTATCTTGGCTAGTTCCGTCTCCAATCGTTCAGCCAATCCAGGGAGAAGGGAAGCCCCTCCGGCTAAGTAGATGTTCCTGAGGCAGTGGTATTCCATCCAGATATACTATCAGGGATTCATTCACTAAGATTTGTACGGAGTAGACTCTTACTTGTACAGAATTCGTCGGCTGTCAATGGGAGAATTCTGAATAGCTTCGTGGATGAGAGTGTGAAGTCCCTGGAACATATCTCATCAGTGGGGACACAATGTATCTCTGTGATACTCATCCTACTGAATAAACATTCTCTGACCTTTCCTTCCAATCCCCACTTCTTCGGCGTGAACAATCCTTCAGTAGCCAAAAACCGAGAGTTGTCAACCTGAAAATAAGGTGATCGTTTCCGCATATTCTGAATCAGCCTTTCCCTTTAGATTTCTTTTTAGCATAAAAGCGTACCTCGATAGACTTGGGCATGGAAGGTACGAGATCATATCCAGCGAGAGACACATTGACGCTCTTCGCTCGTTGTTTTTCCTCTTCCGGATCTTGAGGAACGAAACATGTCTGAATGATTTTTTTATTCAGTCACAGTTGTCTCCTATCACACTGATCATCTACATGAAGAACTAAAGCCCGTCGAACCTCTTCCATAACATTTCTTAGAATGAGACTTTCGATGGGTGAATCGAATGAGTAGACGGCCTTGTTGCTCGCAGCCAGTTGCCTCCTCAGACAATCTCTCATTTGACGGGCCCCCGATGGAAGGGAAACTATCGCATTCTCCACTACGTATCCTGAAGGAATTTATGAGAGTGGACAGATAAGTGAGTTAAAAGAGTGCAAACTAACCATCTACCACTGGAACAATGCTGAGTCTGTCTCCGATGTCCACTGCTACTCCAGTGGTCACATCGTAGGCATACAGCACGAGAGAAGGCTGACGGGTCACTGCCACTGCCTGAATCAGGAACGATTAGGGAGAGGACTGCCTGAGGGCATGATTAGGGGGAAATATTGAAGAGGTCGGGAATAACTACTCATTTATATGAGCTATTAGAAACCGGAATCAGATGGAAGACTCACTTGGAATTTGATGTCGTTCAAGAGAAGCTTGAGCAGATCTTCGATAAGAACTGAGGGGATGTTTTGGGGGATGGACACGAGGACCTCAAGGGATACTGTTGGGGATACGGTAGAAGGAAGGAGATGGAACCGAGGGAGGGGAATAGTCGAGACAAGAAGAATACTGTAGGTGAGTACCTTGTGTCGATTAGCGTGGACTCTCAATTGGTCGAGTACCAACTGAATGCATGCTTTCATTGCCTGAGGGTTCATAGAATACATCTCAAGGGACGGTTCCTTCGCCACAAGAGGAGTACAAAGTTCTCCCTCTAATCGGTTCTGAATTATATGACATTCTGCGAATGATGAATATTATTGGATGAAAAGGAACGTGGAGAAATCTTTGCAGCGCACTCCGCTAAATACAGTGAAACTCTCTTGGCAAAATTCCAGCGTAGGCTAAGAGCTGGCTCCGGCTGAAGTTGTACGGTGGTTAGCGGAAAGAATTGCGCAGCTCTTTCAACGTTCGTTTTCCTCCAATAATATGAATAAGCAAACCTGAGGGGAATACGCTTCACTTCCTGCGACAACCTTTCCATTGGGAAGGGCACAGGTGATAGCAGGGAAGAAGGAAGATGGAAGGGAGGGTTCGGATGTGAGGAGACCTCCTCGAATGGAACAAGAACCGAGTTCAATGATGACTACTCTCTGGAAGGGGAAGATGGATGGGATAGGGATGGGGGAAGAAAGACCTGAGTGAGATGAGGAAGGGCTGAGGGGATGGGACGGACGTAGGCATCTATTGAAGATGAGGCCGAATGCGAGAGAAGGGCTTGCCGCCATTTGTCGAGGAGGGACGACGGAACTCTGCAAGGAAGGCGAGGGAATACAAGACTGTGAAACATAGCCGGACCGGGAATGACTCATCCATTTACTGTCTACGAATACAAGTGTGACTAACCGCAGGGTGATCTTGAGATGCGCCCTCCCTCCGTATATCCTGACTATCCTCTCTTCCCTTTGCACCTCGACCTCCGCCCCACAAAGCAACTTCTCCTCTGCGGGAGCCTCGTCTGCGTAGTGAGTCTGAAGGATCGCATTTCAAAGGTCAATGACCAAGTTGGAGAGGTCAAAGATCAAAGATCAAATATCAAGTAAACGAATCCTTACCACAAAGAACTGTAGTCGTCCATCTCTCGTCTTGACATACTTCTGTATCCATTTCCTGTCGATTCCCTCATCGGTAGGATCATCATTCGGCACTTCAATGTGCCCTTCCATGTTCACGAATCGATTTCTCTTTGTCTCCAGACGGGGTTCATATGACACCTCAATGAATACCCTTCCCTGACGCCTCTCTTTCATTAGACTGTAGTCTCTGATCCCTGTATTCACCTCGTATAGTCTCTTCAGAAGAAGGGTTGGATCCCATTGACCGATTGAAGAGTCTTCTCTCTTCTTTGACTCCTCCCTACAAACTAGTCGATAGGAACGGAGGGAACGGGGAGAAATGGTAGTAATGCCCCATAGGATGGGGTATCTAGGGGGGGGGGAAAGAGAGTAACCCAAGTGTGGGTGATCCATTGATAGCCACTTCAGCAGCTTCCACTCGCATTGTTTGTGTTTGAGAATCAACTCGAGAATACGAAGCTGAAAGGGGATACTGATCAATGGCACAGCATTCCGCTCGGCGAAGAATGTGCCTAATAGCGAAATGACCACTATTTTTGAATTTTCTCAAGAGTGGATAAACCAATCAACACCAAATTTTCAGAACTTGTAGTATTAATAGTGGCGCACTTAAGTTTTTTTTTAAATTCATAATTTTTCGTTCACTGGTTCGCCTACAGGATCGGATCCTATGCGCGAAAACTGCTATTCGCTATTATGACGCTTGGAATGCTGTGATGGGTTACGGTTAGGAATAGGGGAGACAAGGAATTGGCAAGGGGGAAAGAAAGGAAGATCAACTGACACAGCCGTTTTTTGTTGTGTTGTTGGTTCAAATGGGGCGACTATTTGCTGGAGAGAACATAAAGAGAAGAGGAAAGAGTCGCTTAGAAGAGGGAATAGATAAAGAAGCATTGGATGGAATTGGGGGAAAGGGAGGCTTGAGGGGTTGAGGGAACAAGTTGAAGACACGAATCAGATGGGGGAGAGGGGAGAAGGGGGAGGAGGTGTAAGGGGAGCTACAAAGCAATGGGACTTAGTACGAAGCATTCCGTCAAGAATTCATAAAATGACCAAATTGCGAAAGGCAATGAAGTAATAATAAGGAAGGAGAAGTGAAAAAGGTATACGTTCGGGCACAGACAGTCTAACAGAGAAGACTTAGAGTCAGCATGAGCTTGAGTGGGGGGGGGGTCATGAGGGGGTAGGGGAGTTCTCTCCCCCCTCTATGATCGTGTTTCCACGAAGCAGCACTCACATAAAGTGTTCGTTCCCTTCTCCTCTTTCAGTCCTCCCTCTTCTCTTTTCTTCTCTCTTTCCTCTCCTTTCCTATTCGCTTCGTCGTGTCTGCAATCACTATCTCTTCATGGTCAACCTTCTTCTAAACATAGAACCTGGATGGGTTATGTTTCAGAACGTGCTGTACAGACAAAACGTGAATAGAAAGAGCTTCTTGCAAGAAAAGCAGGAATAATTAAAATATATACGTAGAAGTAATGCTCATGGAAATTTGAAATACCACGGCAAATAAATCCAAGAAAGCGTAAAATGTAATAGCTCATTGATACAATGCTCAACATATTCCCCCTTCCTTCGCTCCATTCCACAAATTGAATTTGTATAGAGGAGGCGACGAGAAAGGAAGAAGAAGGGGATACACTATTCCTTAGAGAAGGGAAGACTGAGACGGACGATAAGGACTGCTAAGAGAGCACTTAATGTATTCAATCGATGAGCAAAGGATAATTAAAGGGACATGGAAGCCAAAAAAGATTGGCTTTCATATGAAAGTTTATCGCCTAAATAATATAGAAATCAAAACCAGAGTGCACAAAAATGTCTACTTCGCGAGATATCCTAAAAATCGTTTCCCAGCCAAGGCGCAGTCTTACTGCGTTTAGCGCATAGTAACGAGGCAAATGGCATCGAGGTATTCCCGGAAC
>LS870040.1:245150-268375 GCA_900490955.1 Micoletzkya japonica | reverse complement strand
AATTATGGTGCTCCTCCTCGTGATGTTGGATGGGTTCCTCCGTAGATACTACTTCGTCCGAATTATGGTGCTCCTCCTCATAATGGTGGATGGGCTCCTCCATAGACTCCACTTCTTCTGAATGGAGGAGCTCCTCTTTATGATTGTAATGCGTCTTCTATTATACCTGGAGTTTATGAAGGAAGTTAATTAAATCATATACTATACAATGTAAAATATATGCTAAAGGAGGACCATTCGGTACCGCAGCCAAGCTAATTTAGAATAATTTGCATAGCAAGAGAGGGAAGGGCATAGAAGAGAAACTAATTGAATCCGTCAGAATGCCGTCAGGGATTTGAATAGATTACGGTTCGAAATGGAGGTCCTTTAAAATATATAATATAAGAAAAAATATATAATATGAAATATAAGATGTTTCATATTATATATAGAGCTTACTTGCTGCAAAATCTTCTTCCGCTTGATTTGACTCGCCCATTTCAACAATGCTTGAGCCTTCTCTGAAACAAAAAATTGCTTCATAAATAGATGGATATTACATGTCACTAATAGTATACGTTCTGAGAGTATTTATAAGGCCGAAATTTGGAATATGTAGTTCGATTTGAGTACACAATTCAGCAGATTTTCAGCTATTTGAAACAAATTCCGACATAAGTTAAGTTATTTTGAGGAATGAATACCGTCAAGCGAGTAAACACGAGCCCAAGTTTGTAACAATTGCAACACTGGGTATATAACTTTCTTCAATGTGGTGCTAGAGAGTTCCTGTTGGACTTTTTGAAATCATCTTGACGATTATTACTCAATTGTTACAATTGTTACAAACATTTTGAAACAAAATTTCAAAGTCTTCAGAGCGGCACCAAATTTTACAGGCAGGTAGAGCTCGATGAAAGGATCATGATGCCAAAGTTAAAACTCTCTAGGATAACTCGGAAAAAAGTTGTGGCCGGCACAAATGTCAAAATGTCACCATTTGTTACAATTGTTACAAACATGGGCCCATGTTCGCTCGCTTGACGGTACTTTTCAGAGGATATGCACAACTTACGGAGTTTGAAAGAGCGAAGCTAAGGACGGACGAGTCTGCAATGATGTGTTGCTCCCACTATACATTGTCTCAACGTACCTTCACCAACTGTCTCCTTGAATAGACTCTCCCAAGAAGTTCTCTTTCGGTATTCAATCGAACCCGAATCCCCGCTGCCTTGACATATATCTCTTATGCACTCCATTAATCATGTTAAAATGAAAAACAAAAAAGAACAGTTTTCATCGACTGCTGTATCACGCGATGAGATTTGGCATCAAATATTCTTGCGTAGATTTTCAGCAAGCGATAATGCAAAATATTAGACTGATTTGCAGAATACTATTTACTTAGTCATCCTCCCTCCCACCATCCACCATTCCATCCTTACCTTAGTTTCATCTGTTTCCTCGGTTAGCGACTGGGCCAAATCCTCAGAATGAGATTGCATTTCTTCTATAGCCAAGTCGAATTCCCGATCAAGCATCCATTGATTCTATAATAACTTTCAGCTGACGTCAGATTCAACGATCACAAGATATGACGCATAGGAACATTAGAAAGATGTAATAATGCTGAGGAATGATGTCAATAGAGGAAATCTTTCTTCTCTTCTCACTGCAACTCCGCCATAAAATCGGAGATTCTTCGTGATAACCATGTTAAATTTCCTTTGTGAACGAGTTGGCGACACTGATACAGGGGGAGGTAAAAGATTACGATATCAGTAGAGTGAGTTGAGAGGAAATCGAGGAAGTCTTGGTCGGATTTAGATCGAACAGCTATACGAAGAGAATGCATCTGAAGGGAGAAATGAATAGAAATGGAAGAGGAGAGAGTCAAAGGAAGGAATAGTAGTTAAAGGCGAGAGACGTGAAGCGAACTGATAAGTGATAGAGGGGAGGTGGTCCCGACACCCTCCCCCTCCTTATAATCTCTCCCCCTCACAGAGAGGGACTCACCATCTCTTGCTATCACTCTCAAGGTTCCCAGTTTCAGTCTGCCAAGTAGATAATGAGGAATAAGAAGAACGTCGACTACGAGACAATGCAGAAAACAATTGATACGATCACAACCAGACCATACACTGTGACTGTCTCATCCTTCTCCACGGTCTTCCTTTCTTTCCTATTCATCGTCTCATTGTCAGTCTCCTTTCCTTCTCTTCTTCAGTCCATCCCTTCTTATGGTCCCTCCCCTTCCCATTTCTTTCCACTCTTAGTGTTCTTTCTCCCTCTCTTCTCCCTCCCCTCTCCTATCCCCTCCCCTATCCCACCCCTGTCCCTCTCCCCTGCCTCCTCTCCACTCCCCCCGTCGTCCACTCACTTCCCTCTAAACTACTGATTGTTCTTCAGTTCGTCATTCGTCCCTCTTCTCAATTACGTAAAGTATCCCTTCGCAACCTTCTCTTTCTTTCACAAGTCATGCAAGTCAGTCAGGTGTTATCCTCTTCATTCCTTCTTCTCCCATCATGTCTCATTCCTCTATGCTCTCTAACTTCTCTCTCCCTCCACCTCTCTCCCTGCTATCCCTCTCTTTTCCCTTCCCTCGCCTCCTTCCTTCTCTACAATCATCGTCATATTCTCAGTTAATGTCCAATATCGTCCCAAATGTCCCTCCAAACAATCGTACATGTACATCTTCTGTCTCCTTCTCCACGCTCATCTCCTTTTGATCGTTCTTTGAGTGTGTACTACACACTGTGTAGTAATGTTTTCAACCCTCGTTCAACACTAGAAAGCATAAGATGACATGTGGAAACGTAGATAATTCAAAGATGCACTATTGCGTTGGTTAATGTGATAGCCGTGTTTCCCTCCCCTTGTCGTCTTGATCAATTACCCCAATACTTCCGTCTACAAATTCACTCTAATCTCTCATTTCAGCATGTCAATAGGAGCAAAAGAGTTACATTGGCTGGACTATTCCGTCTTTGTCTTTTCCCTGTGTCTGTCTATAGGAACTGGAGTATTGCATGCTATCAAGTGAGTCTTCCCCTAGTCCCTCTCCCTCCATCCTCCCCTCTTCTCAGAAGTCGATTGAACCGTAAGTCGACGATCTCTCAGAAGGAGGAGTATGTGATGGGAGGTCGTACTATGCCTTCCCTCCCAGTCGCGCTCTCCCTCCTCACTACTTTCCTCTCTGGAATCCTTATGCTCGGAGTCCCCGCAGAGGTCTATCTCAGAGGTACTCCTTCCTTATCTCTTTCCCCTTGTATTCTCATCTCCAGGAACTGAGATCTGGCTGAATTTCGTCGCGGGCGCGATATCTTCAGTAGTGACGGCCGTTGTCTTCCTTCCTGTCTTCTACAAGATGAAGATGACTTGCGTGCATGAATACTTCATTCAACGGTCAGTAGCTAACAATCGAGAGGGCTACTTGAGCATTCTCATCTTCTAGGTAGTGGTCTTCCTGAGTGACCCGTGATTACAGCTACGATTCGTTGGTGCTTCGTCGTGTGTTCTCTCTGCTCTTCTGCTTCTTCACTCTGTCGTACATGAGCATAGTCATCTACGCCCCCTCCGTCGCCCTCTCTCAAGTTCTTTCCATTTCCACCTCCTTCCTCATCATAGTCAGTCCCTCCCTTCTCTTCCCTCTTCCTCTCTTCTCTCAGATCTTCGGAATCTCCACCACTCTCTATACGTGTATCGGTGGCCTCAAAGCGGTTGTATGGGCTGACTCCATTCAAGTAATCCCTATTATCCTACAGTATCCCTCTTCTGTACCGCTACAGTATCCAATCTACCGTAATCCCAGGCCATAATGATGTATGCGGGAGTGTTCGCAGTGCTTGTAGTGGGTCTCTCTCAAGAGCGAGTCGGAGGAATTGGAAGAGTCATGACTCTGTCTTTTGACACTCAGCGACTACAGCAAGTATTCAGAACCGATCTCACTCTTCTTCAGGTATCCCACTTGTAGTAAAGGGCATTATCATGCACTACAGTACAACTCTCTCTGGATCAACCTCTTCTCGGGTACCATTACATGGCTCGCCTCTTTCGGAGTCAATCAGTTGGCGATTCAGAGATACAGTAGTCTACCGAGTCTGGAACAGGCACAGGTATACGGTAGTTGAATGGGGGAGGGGATGGACCTATTCAGAGTATCATCTACTACACTCTCATCCCATTCATCATTCTGTGCTCCCTAGTATCATCCGTTGGATTGGTTGCCTTTGCCTTCTACTACAACTGCGATCCGATGGAATCAGGACAAGTTAACGATAAGGACCACGTAATCATGCACTTCGCTCTCAACATTCTCCGTGAGCCTCTTTCCTTCCCCCCATCTCCCCATCTTCCCCTCTCCATCTCCCCTCTCCTTCCCTCAGAACCAACCCCGGGTCTCTTCGGTCTCTACGTCTCTTGTATCCTCGCAGCGACACTTTCTACTCTCTCATCGGGTATTCATCCCGTGAGAAAAGAAGAGAAATCAGTCCCTGATTAAGGAATGAACAGCATGGCCACGGCCATCTACGAAGACTTCCTTCGTCAGTCCCTCGACTCGCGATTGTCCGATGCTCAAGTTACTCTACTCACCAAGGTATACGGTAGTCTGCTATCGCCAACTGACTCGTATATCAGACCCTCACGGTCATCACCGGACTCGTCTCTACAGCTCTCGCATTCACTGCAGAACCTCTTGGAGGGATCCTCCGGGTATCTCTACCAATATAGTCTGCTTGAAACTTCTCTCATCTTCAGGTGTGCATCTCAGTCATGGGAGCAGTCTCGGGTCCAATGGTGGCAATCTTCGTGCTCGGCTTCTACTTCCCTCGAAGTGGTCGCTTCTCTTGTCTCGTCTCTTTCATCTCCTCCAATCTCATAATGTCCCTCCCCTTCTCTTTCCCCTCTTATTCCTCTATTCACAGGGCCATAATCTGTGTTGTCAACTATCTAGAGGATCCCTACCGTCACTTCTACCTTCCCACCAATACAACGTAAGTCTCTCCTACAGTACTACAGTACCGTAACCATCAGGACGGAAGGGTGCATGGGTCTAACGAGTCACAACATAACCTACCGTACCCCTCCGAGTTTTGACGGTCACTACGGTAATCCGGATACATCGTTTCTCGCGAGGTTCAGTCCTCTTCTTTCTTCTTCACCATCTTCTCTTTCAGAATCTCCACATACAGTTATGCTGGTGTGGGATTCGTTCTAATGTTGGCTATAGCCATTCCCCTTTCATTCTTCGAGAGACCACAGACTAAAGAGACCCGTGCTGCTCATGACGAGTAAGCTCAACTCTCTCCTCTCATAGTTCCCTTCCCTCACAGGTCCCCTCCTCTCTACAATTCCTCCACAGACAAGAAAAACATCTCCCTCCCTTCTCCCGATTCTCAACTACCTCTCATTTCCTAGTCAACTTTTCGCTTACTACATAGCTCGAATTTAACTCTTACCGTGTACCATTCATATCTGTTTGTCTGTTACATATCATTGTGTCAGTCAGGAACTGAATGAATTTCATCCTCTAGTTAATTCACCGTAAAAGCAATGAATAAGTTAGCAGTTAGAGGTAAAAGAGAAGTTATTACTCGCAACGGATCAATATTCCTCCTTGGGGAGGAAGCTCATTTCATTCTAGGTCACAGAGGACGTTGAGACACGGGAAGGGGAGGGAAGGGTCTCTTGAAGGGGGTGAGGGGGGAAGGGTTCTTTCAAGAGTGGGGCACCGCCAATCGCGGGGTCCATATTTCCCTGGAGAGAATCATTCGAATGGCATGGAAGAGGTCCTTCTCGACGAAGTCAGGGATGCGAAGTGCAGACTGTTCCCGTGGAGAGAGTTCGGCCACGAGTTTGGAGACTGGTTGGATGTTCCCGTTCAGACGACAGCCCTCTGCATACACTCCCGTCTCCACCAATACCTGCAACGACCACTTCGGAGACCCTACCCCATCACCCTGTACCGTATCCATATCACTTTACTACCGTACCCCCTCACCCCTCACCCTCTACGGTACTCGTCCCTCCAATACCGTACCCCTGCCAACTCACCGCAATACATCTCCTCAGGACCCGTCTTGCTTTCAAGGCAGGCGGTCTCACTTCATCTTCGAAGGTATCCAGATCGACGTGATCAAATCTTCCAAGCCCTCCATGTCGAAGATATCGATCGAACAGCTTGGCACCCAAGATATCCGATTCGGGGTTGTCACTGAATACTACTGTAATGCACTCCATAACTGCCTCCCATAAGCTGCACAAGCTAAAACAATTAAATGTAAGAGTCCGGACACTCGCATCTCTATTACTGAGAGTCGACGCGATAATGAGGACTCCATCTCTCTACGATGCTTTTATGTCTAGAAAGACAGCGAGGTCAAACCAGAGATACGGACATCGACGGGATTCGAACCCGTGGCTAACGATTGAAAGGCGTAGAATACTACCACAAGGCCACGGAAAAGGACACTCACCCGACTACGTAGATACAACGAGGAGGTTCGATTCCTCGATCTGTTGCTTGGTTCTGAAAAAGAAGCGAATAAGGAAGATGATGAAAGTAATGGGAACAATGTAATGAGATTGGAATATATCCTCTAACGAATGTAATCAAAGATAAATCTCACCTGAATGCAGTGTGCTGCATGTAGATAACTCACTTCTGTTGGCTTGCCCAGAACAGCCCTAAACACAAGTCTTCCGTAGGATTCTGCCGTATCATCTCTCTCATCTATCCGTATTACGGTACTATGGTCACTTTTTCAGCGTAACTATGGTGCTACAGCTTGACGTTAAATGGAAGGGACTCCAATTACCGATAGTGAAGCTCCCTTCCAGTCTGCTTCTCGAAGATCGTCTCCAGACAATGAAGAAACATCCCATGACCGAAACGGGGGAGGGGAAGGGGCTTCTCAGCCATCCATACCTGAGGGATTGAGAGTAGACTGGAGGGGGGGGGAGGGACGTACCAGGTCTACATTGCATGCTATGACTGGCAGATGGGGAAAGGGAAGGGTTCCTCGCTTGTAGGACAGCGATCCTGTAATGAGAGATATTAAGATATTTAAGACTGCACAAAGAAATAAACAAGTCAAAATTATGATTGAATGCACATAGTCTTCAAAGTACCGGGATCTCCGTTGGTCAAAAGGACGTCGCTTATGAGTTGGAGGGCACTCTCCCATCGGACGGGCTCGCCCAGAAGAATTACAGCTGAAATAGAGGAGGGAGGGTAAGCGATACTGTAGGATGAATGCCACGCATTTGATGATGGAATGAAGATGGATTGATATGATATAGACATGACTGACCTTCGAGTGGTTCGAAGTCGGGCTTGATATACTTGGAGAAGTCGGTCTTCCGTCGAGTGAAGTCCCCGCAATCCAGGAAAGGGAACTTCTCTCGCAATTCGTCGACGGTGCACACCTTCTTGAAGCCAAGACTGAAATGACTCACGACTATCTTTAGTTATGACATCGCGATGTGTCCCTTGCCCTCTACTCCTCCCTCACGTATCATCCCACCAGACATTTAAAAACGGAACATGCGCCAGTTATACTGTAACGGAATTTTAAATTACCGCCTGTTACTTTCCGCACTTTTCGTTGCGGGAGTACGCACGCCTAGAGCGGCGACGAGCGTCGCGTGCCTGTCGTCGCCGAATTTTTTTTGAATATCAGAACTCTCGAAGCGAAAAGTATCGCGAACTGAAATTGGCCATGTTCCGTGTCTAATGCAATTTAAATGTCTGGTCTGGGCTCATTTAAACACTCGTGTCCCTATCCCCTACACCCTCCTCCTCCCCCCAACCCCCTCAACTCACGTGGATGCTATCTGCTTCACAGGACCTTGTCCCACAACAAGAACGTGTTTATCGTGAAGATCGACGAACATTCGAAGAGGAGAATGGGCCATGACTACTTGGGAGGGAAGCACCTTCAATGCACCAACCAATTCAGCCCTCTCCTATCAACACAACCCGTTTATTTAGGGCATAAAGCCTGCATTATGCAATTATCATAATATCCTCTACAGTAACCTTATTCATTTTCTAAACCGTCCCCATATTTTCCCCCTACAGTAACCCAACTCACCGTAACTCCCAAATGCTCGCTCAATTTTTCCGCTTTTTCGGCTCGCATCGTGTTAGTTCCATTAGTAAGAAAGACCGTGGGAATCGTAAACCGACCTGAATCATTACAGTAAGATGATCAGAAGCAGTGTAAGAAGTACGGTTTTTGAATGAGGCAGTCTAAAGCTTACCGTTATGTGTAATCTGAGCAATGGCATCTCTTGTTCGAGGGAGCAACTCCCTTCCACGAAGCAAAACTCCATCGATATCGAGGACTATGCCAAACTTGCGCTTAAAGACTCTTCAATGGACAGACTACAGTATACTACAGTATGCTACAGTACAGTATGCTTATGATACAGAAGAGAATAAGGACAAAGGAAGGGTATCTTACAGTGAGATGTTGTCCGATGGGACGATATACCCGGAGAAGGGAGCAAGTAGCGGAGTTCATTGTAGACTAGACGACTATGCACATTCCTCAATCAAAGCCATCGACTACTTCTCACTCTTCAGTCCCCGATACTAACATCGACCATTACGATTAACCATTTGACTGACACTCTGACCATAGAAGCACTTTATCTCTTTGGAACAATGAGATAACGAGAGAATGGGACAGTTTAAAGGGAAGAAACGACGTATTATGCACTCTCAAGAGATATTACAGCACTCAATTATTCTTATGCAAATATGAAAACATGACCAGAGTAACAATATTATGAGAGAACAATGACTAATACAATTGTAGCATAGGGAATCCAAGTAAAGGAATGAAATCTGAAAGAAGATTAGATAGACGAAGCATCGATGGTGCCATTCGAAGCAAGGAATTCCTTCCAGTTGACATTGAGATTGTCCGTTTTGATGAGGGACAAGAGGATGAAGCTTTCCCCAGATGCGGGCTCCATCACCTTAATGACCAATTGTCACATCACTCGAATATGGGCAGTGAAACAACATTGCATTAGGTTTATCGGACTGCTATTCTTACTAGCTAAATTTGGAAGACTTGAGTTCAATAAAATGTTCGAATAAGCTATGTAGTCAGTATGTCTGAAACTAGAGCGCGACCAAAAGATACCGTACTATAGTTATACTTGGCGAAAGAGTAGAATGAAGAGAAAGATATACGGAGAGCACGTACATGGCATACATTAGTCGCACTCTAACTGCAAGTTGGCACCTTAGTTTCAGAATGTATTCTTCAATGCCAAATAATATTACGAAACCGCGACGAATGAGAAAAAACGGTATCACTGTACGTTAAGACAAAAAGGTAAAGAAGAATCATTGTACCTCAAATTCCGCACTATCCGGGTTGATTGCCGTTGGGAACTGCAAATAAATCGGTACTCTCCTTTCACCCTAGACTGTTCAGATTGGTCTGCTATCACAATAGAGCTATTCAAAAGGGAAAGGGATAAGAATAGGCAAAAAGCTTGAGTAAATATTTACGACGGGCATTATACAGTTCTCCCACTCTTACTGTTAGTACCAGCCTTCTCCCATTCCCACAGCATCGTATAATTATCTGTGAATGAGTCACAAAAAGAGATTGTACCCCCTCCCCCACCAATATATCCCCCCACCTCGTACCTGTTTAATATCCAAAGCGAAAGTGTCAACTCGGTTGCCGTTTCCCTTCTTCTTCTTCTTTTCCGTTTGTACATCCAGTGAGAAGGAAAGACTATTCGATTTCAAATCAAACTTCGAGAATGAACCATTCGAGAGAAGCTTCGATGGGGTACTGGGCTGGAAGGAGATAAATGCAATGGTAATGGTACATGGGGAGCTACCGTCCACTATTTATCATTGAGACTTGCCAAGTAAAACTTTTCATTAGTCTACCAATAAGGTCTTTTGCACAAGATACCACTGACAAATAAGCTGACTGACCGACAAACCACCAGACGGTTAGGTCAGTGCCTATGTATATAAAGGCCGTCTATTACTACCCCTCTGATATAGTGATTAGCTATTATCTTTGGCAACAAGTCGAACAAATATTACCCTGGCAGATAAGCTAAACAAGAATGAATCTTGAAAGCGTACCTTCTTGAAATGGGTAACCAACGACCCCAACAGCGTCTTCTTCTTCTTGAGTCCATGAGCCTTGAGCATCAATTGCACCTTCGTACCGCTATCCTGCAGGAACAGAGTCATCACTGTCCATCCCCCTCTACCCCCCTCATTTCAATCACCCTCAACCTACTTCACTCGCTCCCTATCAGTCCATTCCATCTGATTCGTCCTTCCGAACCAGACCCGTCTCACTCTCTCACTATCTCTCTCTCTTCAACAGTTAACTGATACCCCTTATCTCCCCTTCATCTATCTAAGCCCCTTATCTCCTCATCCCTTATTATTCTCCGTATCTACCGTGCTCACCGAAACGACGACAACCGTAACATTTCGATGTCCGAGACTTTCGATGGAAGAAGAGCTCCCTCCGGGGGATGACTTGCTAGTTGAGGACTTCATTCCACTCGAGACTCCGGGCGCATCGACTGGAGGATATTCCTTCTCTTGCACTTCCATTCACGTACTCACGAACTTCATGATATTAGATTCCTGCAAAGGATTATTTAATAATATTGAAGTAAAGGAATGAGCAAGGCGAAGGCAATCATACAATGAGAAGAGGAGAGAGTGCGAATAAGACAGTAGAGAAGTTAATCAGAGAGAGAAACAGCCATTAACATTCAGTGAACCACGTTAACATTCAAGGTCAAACTAAGTGACACATTTGGGAGGAAAAGAAAGAGGAATGGAGGAACGGAATGGATAGGAAATGAGGGTATGATGGAGGCCTCGAGGGTGGGAGGGATGGAAGGATGATAGTAAAGGAGGAGATATACAAGGAATGGAAAGACTACTCATTCCTTTATCACGCATCTTTCATCACAAGCAAAGGCTACGAGACGTGTTAGAATGACTCACATTGCCCTCCCCTTTCCATTCCCAATCCCCCCTTCATCCCTCTCCCCTCTCTCCCCCCCCCCTCGCATTCCCCCCCCCCCTCAGTACCCCTTGTCCCTCTGCCACAACGCGGCTTCAATGGGGCAAGCACGCAATTTGTTGACTCTCTCTGCGCTCTAGAAAGAGAGTAGAGAAGGTAGAGAGAGTAAGGAAAGGTTGAGACTCGTAAGAATACAACTCGAGTGGGACATGAGAGGGGTAAGAGAGGATGAGAGGATGAAAGGGAGGGAATGAGATGAGAGGGATACTTAGTAATATTCAGTCTACCCTATGAGTCACTACACTTGACCGTCTTCCTACGGTGACAACCGCAACACGGAAAAACGATGAGACAAAAAGTAAACAACATAAGTAGTGGGAAACGATTGTGAAAGGTTCGAAGGGGATACTTGCGGAATAATAGGAAGGAGGGAAATTGAATGGGGAAAGGACAGATGGACACACAGTCGATACGAGGCCAATATCCGATTCACATAAGGCATGGGCACAACACACGATCGATTCGCCCGCTAGGAAGAATGGAGCGGAAGAATAACCGGCACATCAGTAGCCGCTGACTCCTACGCGCTAAATGCAGTATGCCCGGCTCAGTTCGCGATAGATTTCAGTTCGCGATAGCGAGCGCGCGCTCGCTCGGACGAGAGCGTGCACGCTTGTTCTTTGCTCCTCATTGTTGCGTGTACTTGTGTTTTATCATGTTCAGAAACAGTTTATGACATTTCTGAACATTTCATTTGCTGTTTGTGGTTATAGACTTCTGGGAAGTACTGTTGCTCACGTTCTTCAACCGGATTTGCTTGCAGTAACCGCCAAAATAACGATTGAGCGGGACGACGGCAGCTAATAATGGAACGACATCGGGCTCGTCTGCTAGCAAGGGTACGGGTTTAGAAGTAGCAGGCTAGTAAATGGATTAGTAGCACAGTATTTGGCGGAGGTTGCCGTTTTCACTCAATAAGAAACGTAAGTTACCTGATTTGGCCTGATTTGACGGCAAAACCAAGACTGGATTTTGTGGCGTGCTGCCAAAACCCGTATGGCAGTACGCAATATGAGTAAGGCAGCGCTTCAAATGAAGTATTCCCTAAGGAGCGATTAGTCACTGCTGGTCAGCTCGGGTTTTCTTTAGTGATTTGATGGATTTCCCACTTCAGCTCGTTCGCATCGTTCTCTAGCACCGTGAAGTGCTCTGGATGCTACAAGATCACGATTACCACGAACGATGCACGAGTAATTCGTCCGACAGAGGGATGCCCGTTCAAAAGTAAGCTGTGATTGGTTTGTGGTTTGATTTCTTTAGCTGATATCAGCTTGTGTATGGTATGCTAAATTTTTGTGTTAGAAGTACTATTTATCTAGTTTTTGTTTACACTCTATATGCAGTGTAAGTTAATAATGCCCTCACGCAAAGCAAACAACAAAATGGAGTAACGCTTTCATGGCATAGGCGGAATGGAATAGCACTTTCATAGCATAGGTATAGTCATAGCATACTTTCATAGGTAGGAAATGAAAAAGAGTGACGAGGACGAGGCAACCAACTTGACGAATACACAATGGATCAGGCGTTTTACGAACTCGCCTTCCAGCCCCGCTCGACTCGTAGGAATACAACCTCAATTTTTCCGATTAAACTACGAGATAACTAGCAAGAAATAGTGTAATTGTACCTAGTTTAGTATACTGATAGGGAGCAGGACCTGGGAATCCGTCGAATGACGACCTCGACGTTGCAATAACCGTCCAGCTCGGCCGAGCGGCCGACTCCTACCAACCTTAATTTCTCGATTAAAGTCCTAGACAACGAGTAAGAAATAGATGTAGCATGCCTATTTTAGCCTACTAATGAGGATCATAACCTCGATAGCCATCGATTGACGACGTAGACGCCGAATGACGCTCACAGCTCCTCCGAGCTCCGTTCGTCTCAGCCTCATTTTTGATTGAATTATGAGATAATTTGCAAGGAGTAGCTAATGCATGACTAATTTCAAGTACTAATAAGGATCATGACCTCGGAAGCCGTTCATTGACGTCGTCGACTCAGCAAGACCTTCTTAGCTCGTCCGAGCGCAGCTGCTCCCGACCTCAATTTCTCAATTAAACTACGAGATAATAAGCAAGGAACAGCTTAAGTGAATAGCTTAGCGTACTAATAAGGAGCAGGACCTGGGAATCCGTGGATTTACGCAGCAGTCGACGCAGCAATAGCCGTACAATCCGCCCGACTCGGACGAATCCAGCCTCAATTTCTCGATTAAACTACGAGATAATAAGCAAGAATCAGCTACTATGACTAGCTTAGACTACCAATAACGCTAGTTCAGCCTACTAATGAGGAACATGACCTCGAAAGCCATCGATTGCTATCGCATAATTGGTCGTCAAGGGCTTCCCAGTTCGTGCTTCTCTTGTCCTCGTTTACCTCAAATTCCCGATTAAATTTTTAATATTAGGAGGTAATAAACTTTGCAAGATAGTTATCTGAATCAAATAACCAGCAACGTCTGCAAGCTAACAATAAAGAAGATCCGCAGCACTTCCTTCATGTAGCATACTCGACAAAGTTAAGCAATCCATGACAAGAAGCTTCTCTAGAAGTATCGCGAGTGAGTAATAAGTGGAAAAGAATTGAACAAACACTGGAATGAAACAGAAAAACTACATTTCCACGTTAATAGCGCGCATCGCCTACCGAGCTTGCGGAATAAATCGTTCCGTGGCTCACGGTAGTACGCCGCACTGTTTTTAGCAGCTTCAGCAGCGCGCTAACCACAGTAGACAGAGGTAGGCATCGCTTGACGTACTCGTTTTGTCAATATATCGACTATCGACTAGTAATCTATAGAAAACTGTACTCCCGCAACAAAAATTGTAATATCGACAGTAAACTACGATATCTTAATTTACAGTTTTCCAAATATGTTCCTACACTTATTTTGTTTATACTTGTATTTATATTTTCAATTATAATTAATTGCCTAAGTAAACGGTGAAATACAAGAAGAAATAAGTATAGTTGAGTGATACTCGTGCAGTGCTGTTAAAAGCGTATTACACGATACGCCACAGAGATTACGGTAGGCAGATTGCTTGGTCACATTGATGACTCCAAAACCCTGATACTTCAGTTCGAACTGGTTGCAATTTACCTACGTCATGGAAATTCAACTTCACCAATCGGAAAAGTGTCAATGTAAGCGAAGATCGTCTTCCAGAATTCTGGAAGACAATCGGGCCAGAAATCCATAAGCCTTGAAGGAGGACTATTCGGTACCGTAGTCATGTTAATGGAGACTAATCTGCAAAGCAAGACAGCGGAGGGCATAGAAGAGAAACTAATAGAATCCGTCAGGATGCCGTCAGGAATTTGAATAGATTACCGTTCCGAATGGAGGTCCTTTAACAATCCATAAGCCCAAACAAATATGTAAACCCGCGACACCACATGTGATCATGATCATCCTATTGCGATGTATAACAAGATAGGAATTCTGATGTAATTCAAATTTTTTCTAGATAAGTAATTGTATATGCACAAGTTTACCGTCATCTACTGGCGTTATCTGAACAAATAATGATCGCTCAAGAGGTTTTTGCATTTCCGAAGGTTTTATTTACTATTATACAATGCACAATTATTATTTAAAGAACAATGCTCAAAGACGTATGCAATAGGAACACGTCATATTTAAAATTTCAAACCATATTTTTCGTAAATCCTAGCCCATGATGGCGACATATTTTTGAGGTTAGTTGAATGGAAAGATGCTTTCGCTAGGACAACCAATGAAGACGCCAGAAATAGTGCTAGGTGGAAGAATGGCATCCCACTGATCCCACAGTCCGCTGTATTTGACATCTTTATCATCCGGGAAAGAAAGAAAGCATATGTACAGGGATAGATGACTTTGATACGTCGGCAGTATAAAGCAAGTGTTTGCAATGGATGTACACCGAGGATCTCCTTCCAGTGTCTTCCACTTGAGATTAAAACAACGTGAGTCAAGAAAAGCTGCTCGATTCCGTCGCCTTCTTGACCTTTCATAAACAAGACTGATAAAAAGAGGATTTGCCACGTGAACAAGACACGTTCCACCTTATAAAGGAAGCTGAATTGGTCAATGTGTGCCTACTCGATAAGAGTACAAAAGCAAAGATAGACGGAATGTATTCATTGATTGTGTACAAAGCAGTGTCTACTACATAAGTGAGCATACAGCAGTACTCCTCTGAGCTGCCCTTCTCCTTGGCTGATCGATAACTGTCGTGGCCTCTGCAACCATCGGTGTTAGGTCCTTCTCGATATCAGCCTTCGCCAAGGGGATCTTCAGTACTTCGGCTGCGACTTGTCTATAAGAAGACGATCGTTTGTGTCCCATCGACACAGGTCTGTTTACTTGTTGGAGTAGGAAGGGGAGAGGGAAGGGGAAGGGAGGAAGGGACACGAACGAAAACAAAAGGTCGAAGGGCGTACTCGCCTGAAGAGAAGGAGTACGGAGTCGCCAGTGCGGGCACTCGTGTAGTGACATCCCATTCCGTGTTCTGCTGCCATCGCATTGTGCTTGTCCACTTTGACTACTCGCTTCACTTCCAAGTCCACCTTGTTGCCCACCAGACACATCACAGGCAGCTTAATCTTCTGTTACTTGGGTTTATTTACTTAGGCAACTATCAATACCATTTATTTTCACCGATGACATAACCCTATAAAGATGCATACCTTCTCACTGGTGCGTAACAGCTTCTTCACCGTACTGACCCACTCGGGAACATCGTCGAAAGAAGCAGCATTCGTGATATCGTACACGATAATTATCGCATCTGCACCGTATACATACTTATCGATCATAGAAGAAGCTATCGACTGTCCACCTACATCCCATACCTGGAAATAACAAATAATCGATAGTAACCGGGTTAGTGCCACCTGAACGGTCACGCCGATGTCGCCGGGAAGCATGAGCCTACGAGCAAAGAAGTCCAACCCGATGGTCTACAAGTACGAACAAATAAATCAATTACATACAATGACTATTACACTCAAAGATAACAGGCACGTGGCTATAAGAATCATGAAACAAATAAAAAAGGATTTAGAAGTTAGCCGCGATTCGGCGTCGATTGACATGGGTGACCTGGTGATAGTTGCCATCGAACTGATCATGAGCGAAGCGAATGCACAACGAAGTCTTGCCCGATGCGCCATCCCCACACACAACGACTTTGAGCAGTCGTTCGTCGTCCTCGGCCATACTTCTCCCCTTTCCCTCCCCTCCCTCCCTCCCTCCATCACCTCTACGTTGTCTAGGTAACCATCCAATGCACGCCCTTATAAACTTCAATATTTATTTTATAATTAAAAGAATAACGAAGAGTCTCAATATGTTATCCCTGATGCAGGAGTTGCAAGTGAAAGGACCCGTAACAATAGATCATGAAGTGGGAATGTGAGAAAGCATATCCTGGACCTCGTCATTCTCTTCCTTTATGGAACATGAGAGTGGAGGAGCAGAAGAGGCAAGGCTTGGCTTGGTGAGGTCGTCAAGGGAAAGGGAAGTAGTGGGGAAGTGGGAGACGGCAGAGGCTGCAGCTAAGAGGGACAGGGGGTTGTCGGAGGAGAGGAGGGAGGAGAAGGGGTGCGAGGAATCCAAGAGCGAGTCTCGATTACTCATTCGGGACTCGAGGAGACGACGGGCCATGGAAGTGTCGACATTGGGGGTGGGAGGGTTAGAACGACTCGGATTGACACTAAACGGGAGAGTGAGGGAGACCGGAGAGGCCACCGACCGTTGAGACCGTCTCTTGTAGAACTCAGAGTCATCCACGGTCCACACGGCTCCTTTCACGTTCTGTTCCACTCTAGCGAAGCATTTGTGAAGGGAGAGGTTGTGGCGGACCGCATTCTGAACACAAATCTTCTCTATCTAACATTTTCAAACGATCATTATTATTATCTTGTAACATTTCCAAGTATTTTTTTGTTATCCCGAATCGATTGATTGATTGGTACAAGTTATGAAGGGAAGAGAATGGTAATAAAATGTCCCATGCATCTCTCTCTTTTGCCTGCGTGTACACAACAACAAGACGAAGAGAGTAGAGAGAGGAGACAGAAAGGTGAGAGAATGAGGAGAGAATACGAGGAGTGAAGAGAATGAGAGGAGAGGAGAGAATGAAGGGAATGAGAGAGGAGGAAGAGGATAGACTGAGGGGAATGAAGAGAAATAGACATACAAGAATGCAGAGAGAAGGGCTCGCGTTGAGAGCAGACGCTGTCTGCTTATTTACGCCTGCCTCTTGGAAAGGGTGAGGGGAGAGGGAGGGAGGGGGAGAGATAGGAGAGCGGAGAAGCATTCTGAATCACTCGCCGTCGTCAACAACGAGAGAAGAGCGTAGTGAGAGAGATGGATGCAAGTAGTGAATGGAATGACGAAGAGAGCTCAAGACGAACACTCACCTTCCAAGTAGCTGCGTTCCTTCGAAAGTACATGAAGGTGTCCGTGAACCAATTGTAGATCTCATTCAGTGTCAGCTGACTATCAGGAGACTCGAGTATGGCCTGTCGAATGAGTGAAGCGTACGTGTAGGGTGGTCGAACGTCGTTCGATCGGTAGTAGTCTCTGTTCTTCTCGATCTCCGTTGATATGGGAAGGAGTGACTTGTCGGATACTCGTGGTCTCCTCGGAAGGGGTGAATGCGGAAGGGTGGCAGTGGCAGTGGCAGTGGAGGTGGATGCTTCCAATTCCTTGTCCATCTCCATATCCTTGTCACTCTCCACACTACTCATCCGTTCTGGCTTCTCCTCCTTCATCGGTCCCTAAATGATGCTGCTTTCCTCTTTTGCTTACTCCTTTCCTTGTTTTCGTTTTGGCGTGCGAGAGTGAGAGAGGCTCGTCGACTCACGCAGTCCCTCTCACTCTCTATCATTCTCTCTCCCTCTCACCCTCTTACCATCTCTCCCCCTCTTACTATCTCCCTCTCCCTACCCCCTCTTCATCTCGCGACGAGTCACATGCATTGGTTGTTGTTGCATGGTCGTCCTCTCTCTCCCTCCCGATCCCTCTCCTCTGTCTATCCCTTCTTCTATCGATTGTGTCTAGAGTAAACAAACGAGCCTCGACCTACCTGGACAGAGAGGACGGTTTTGTCATCATTCATGGGTAGAGAGGAGGGTGCGAAGGAAGTGGAGGGAGTCCTGTCGTCGTTGTTCTTTCCGAGGGAGGGAGTCGTCGTGTCGGGGGAGTGTTTCATATGCAAGTGCTGCATCATCGCTTGCAGCCTCGACCGCTCCTTGCCCAATCTGACACGATTCCTTCACTCCATCAGCTGTTCCCTACTCATAAGACACCCCGGGATGCCCTCTTTCCTCTTTCCTCTTCCCTCCCATCCCTCTGTCCCCTCGAAAGGAGGAGTGCAAGACAAGTCCATAGAGTTCATCTCTCCCCTCCCTCTCCCTATATCATCCCTCCCATCTTCCCCTTCTCACCTGTGTTCGAGAGAGTCAACCAATTCGATCTGTTGTCGTGCTTGTTGTGTACTTCTTTCATCGAGAGGATGTATACTCGATAAATGAGACAGGAATGAAGAGAGACTCTCACAAGGCTGTTCACAGCCAGGCCATGCACACAGTTGATGCTGCCATAAGGGATGGGAGGGAATGGATGGGGGACAGGCCAGGTCTATAGGAGACTGGAGGAGGGGATTGAGACCGAGGAGCATGGATTGGAGGAGACGAGAAGAGTCAGAGGGACGGAGATGCGATTGGAGACGTTCCTGAAGGGCCAGCAGGAGGAGCTGCTCCTGTGGGTCAGATGACGACGGGTCCCCCATCCGAAGACCTTCAAGGAGTAGTGAGATGAGGAGAGGGGAGAGGAGCGAGGGAGGGAAACACCAAGAGAACGAACGACATGATCCGTACACGATATTCTTACGAGAGGAGAAAGAACGAAGGGAGGAGAAAGAAGTGAATCGAAGGAGGAGATGGAGGAGGGAGAGAAGGAGAGAAGGAAGGAGGCACGAGAGAGGGACACAGCTTGTTTACTTCGTGTTTACCCCGCACATAAATGTAAACAGAGAGGAGTGGGCAGGAGGAGAGCGACTACGTCTGTCCCTCTTTGCCCTATTCCTCTCCCTCCTATTGCCTCTCCACTCTTCACTTCTCTCTCCTCTCATTCCCTCGTTCCCTTCCTACTCCTCTCTCACCCCTCGCCTCCCTCTCCGCCCCTCCCCTTCCTTCTCATTCCCCTCTTGCACTTTCCCTCCAAGGGCAGTAACTCGGAATGGCCACAACACACAGAGAGGGAGTGTACAGAGGGAACGTAGTGCGAGATGGACATGAAGGTACTCAATGAAGGGGAGGGAGAGGGAGGTTGAAGGGAGTCGGAGAAGGAGAAGGAGAGGTCGACGAGGGTTAGCCAGAGGGGAGTGTTTGAGTAGGAAAGGAGTGGGTAGTCTCTTCCTGAGATGCTCTTGCTCATAGTCTCGCTCTCGCTCCTCACCCCCCTTCATTCCCTCGATCCTCTCTCCTACGACGTCCTCTTCGATATCCCCGATGAGATCGGTCCTTCCGTCTCTTTCTCCGCTTCTCTTTCCCTCCATTTTACCCTTCATTCTCCCACAACCGCGCTTCTTCTCCATGCGACCGATCTGTCCTCATTCCGTAACGTGACTCTCGTTGATTTTGGAGGAGTTGATCATCCGCTTAAAGGAATTCGCATTACGACCGAACACGTCGAGTTTATGTAAGGAGTGCGGGCCTGTTCGCAAAGAGAGAATGGTTAAGGTTCGATGAGTTAGCGGAGGGAGAGTACATCCTTGGGATAGGAGAGTACGTGGGATCAATGGGAGATGGATCAGCCGGAATGTTCGTGAGAGGAGCGAGTCTGTACACGCATCTACAGCCATCCTTCGCTCGACGTCTCCTTCCCTGTATTGATCATCCCTCAGTCAGAGCCCCTTTCCGTGTGGCCATACAACACTCACAGGTTTCCCTTCTATTCCTCCTCTCTACAGTATTCCTCTTCAGTCGACAATCGCCTTCTCCAATACAGCCGTAGTTGAAGAGAGACTGGTGAATGGTCGTAAGAGGAGTACCTTCGGTACGACTCCTTCTCTTCCAACGTATCTTATTGCCTTCTCTGTCCTTCCGCAGTCACTTCTACAGGTTTCCTTTCTTCTTTCTTCAACAATACGGTGTCCTTTAGTTGACAGGCCAGACTACATTCGGAGTGTCAGTGAGGGTCATAGGGTTCGAGAGGGAACCGCTCCTTCGAGTACTCCGTGCTACTCTCGCTTCCTTCGAATACCTCGCTCATCTCTTACAGATTCCTCTTCCGATGAACAAGGTGATACTAGTTGGGGAATGAATGGTGAGGATCATGTATCAGATGGACTTGTTGGTGGTCGATTCGTACGAGGGGGGAATGGAGAACTGGGGTCACGTCCTTCTCTCCGCCTCTCTCGCTCGAACAGCAGACGATGCCCATCTCATTCATCTCGTCGCGCACGAACTCGCTCACCATTGGGTTGGAAATGCTGCATCCGTGTCCACTTGGGAACACATCTGTCTACAGGTGAGGGAAGGAGAGAAAGTTGTTGTGCGAGGTGGTGAGAGGCAGCGAACATGACGAAAGAGCACACGAAATTGGGACACTTACAAGTTAGAGAGACAACACAAGCAAATAGCAAATGAGACATAGACGATGCGAAGCGAAATTTGAACCAATAGAGGCAGCCTCGTAAGTGACGTTGAAAAGGAGAAAAGAATGAGGACGGATGAATGAAGGAGTGAGAATAGAAAGAAGGAATGGATTGAAGTGAGAAGGAAAAAGAGAGTGAGTGGACACACCGTGTTCCCGTTTCGACACCAAGATGCGCGGGATGGAAGGAGGAGAAGGGAAGAGAGGGAGGATGGAGGAGGAGGGAGAGAGACTAGAGCGAGTGAAGGGAAAGATGGTGAGGAGACGAGAGAGAACACGAGAGACGGCGGACGAATACTTGATAAGCACTCGTGTTTACGTTGTGACAACTCGCAGATAGCAATATAGACGACAAGAGTACACAACACCTCACTCGTCCCTCTTCACTCTCCTTGTACCCTCTCATCCTATACTCTCCTTCCTCCCACTACTCCTCCCCTCTCTTCCTCTCATCGCAACAGGATCTGAGAAGGGAAACGTAAACAGACAATTGGGGCGCGTGTAGGGAATAAAGACAACAAAAAGGAGCGAGTCGTATTGGTCGATAGAAGTAGTGGGAGACGATGCGGTAGGGGATGGGTGGAGACTGAAGGGGGTGGAGAGAGGTAGGGGAGGGAGGATTGAGAGAGGGAGGAACGAAGGAAAACAAGGAACGAACGGGCTGAATGCAGGAGGACCTCACGGAACTGCTCGCACACAAAACAGTCAAGAATATCATCGGAAAGGAAGACTTCGATCGATTCCGACTAGCCAAGTATATCGAGATACAACTGGCTGAGGATATCGTGTCCCCTCTGCATCCACTTCTACTTCCCACTCATATCACTCCACAAATGGTATACAAGAAGGAGGAAGCAATAGACAGAACGAGTTTCAGATCTGGACTCATTGTTATCTCAAAGGAGTCATTCATCTCGAGAGTATCGAATCGATCGTCGGAGATGAGGCTTTCCTCTCCATTATCCGATCACTTATTACAACATCGTCGACTTTCGAACTTTCGTCCTTCAACCATCATCTCTCGCAGTTCCCAGTAGAAGACAACGTCACGTTGGCAGATGTCAGTCGCTCTCATTTTTCCGTTCACTCGTCTGTTCAGGTGTACAAACATGTCTTCACGACAGGAGGCTATCCCACAGTCGACGTCTCAGTCTCGGATTCCTCTCTTTCCATTCATCAGTCATCTCCTTCTCTCTGGCCCCTTCATCTCACTGTTTCCAATGGATCTTCTCACTGGCTGCTTACTAGTAGTCGCATCTTCCCCCGATCGAGAAATCTCTCTCGACTCTCCTCGCTTATCAATACTGACTTCAAGTCTTTCCTTCGTGTAAACTATGACAATTCGACCTGGAACGAGATCCTTGAGTAAGTCCTTCAATAGGTTCGCTAAGCCATTTTACACTTCGTGTAAATGTAGTGTGATCCGTTCCTCTTCAGCGTTCTCTCTTCCAACCCTACGCATTTCTCTCCCGTAGCTAGAGCTCAATTCATATCCGATCTGTGCTTCTTCTCTCCAGGATTTGTAGATGGTCGATTAGTCGATCGCGTCATGAGAATTGTATATTCGCAGCCACATCATTTCGATCTCTGCGATTGGTAAGTCTTTTTCTGGTTTCAACGTATAATTCAATATGTTCAGGACATTGTTGTGGTGCAGACAGTCAATGCAAGTAACAGCATCGACGTTCCTTCAGAAGGCAATCGTCAACCTTTCCTCTTTCTTCACTTCAGCCTCCGATTACAAGTGCAGGTACACACGAGAATGATCGTTGTGAATACTGATCAAGTATCGCTTTGTGATTAGATCAACAAAACAAAAATTGTCACCTGATTCTTTCAGATCAGGTGAAGCTATTCTGGCTGTCAATAAGCTATGTCTTTCCTTCTTCGGTAAGATGTGTATCTGATTGTCGTTCGTTATGTCCGTAGAAAGACTTATTTCCTCGTTCTGTTTACTGGTAAATTCTATTCGTATGTGCATTTCACAATATTTACTGAGCGCTTTCTACTTCAAAGAACGAGTTTGATCTCCGTTAATTGCCATTTATTGTTATTTATTAATAATGTTGAATATAATAAAGAGTTTATTTTGTTAGGTATTTTTCTTGTACTGTGCCTTGCGTACATTTGAATTATCCATGAACTGTGGTAAAATTAACGCAATGCAATCATTCTTTATCTTTATCTTTATAAAGATAAAGATAAAGAATGATTGCATTGCGTTAAGGAGGACCCGACCGCCCGGTGTGAGAGAATGAGGAGAGAATGAAATTGAACAGAAAATATATAGAGACCGCACCGGGCAACTTATGGTGTGACCCAAATACAGTATACTGGGAATTTTGACAAACCTCGTCCTCTAGGCACGCCTCGCACCATTAATTTTCTAAGCTGTTCAAATTTACGTTTCCATTGCGGTTTAGTGTATTTCTAGGTTTACTTTATTGTTTTGTATAGTCTAAGAGCATGTACATCAAATAATAATA
>LS870040.1:157013-239904 GCA_900490955.1 Micoletzkya japonica | reverse complement strand
CCCCCCCCCCCCTTCCTCGCTCGGAAATGCTTTGCTTTGCTTTCGAACGGGTTTGTTGTTTACGCGTAAGCTGTTTTGGTGTGTAGCCTCTTGTAGGGAAAGAAGGGAGAGAAGGGAGTAAAGGGACTTGCTTTACAGGTATCCAAGCTATTCCAGAGGACTCTCACCAAACAGGGATTCAAGTTTATGCTCAAGACTAAGGTGACTGTATCAGACGTATCAGTGCTTGTTCAACAGCATTTACCCATTAGTTAAACAGAGTTCTGGCTAATGATTTCCACTATACACATTTCCACCATATACATATCTTGTATAACGAAGAGTTAAGGTAATGGGAGCGACGAAGAAGGGAGATACGATTGTTGTCGATGTGGAGGGCGCGGATAATGGAAAGAAGGAATCGGTGCGTTTCAGTTGTTTATACTCCCATAGTGAAGTAGCGAAGAGAAAGTCGTTGTGCTTTCAGTCTCGTTTGACAAAGTTGATCCAGAAGGACCTGGTTAGTCTCGTAGTGACCCTCCCCTTCCAGCTGGAATGCGACACTCTCCTCGTGTGCGTGGGTCGTCGTCCGTACACAGAGAACCTCGGCCTGTCGTCCATCGGAGTCTCTCTCGACGAGAGGGGACGAATCCCCGTGAACAACCGATTCCAGACTAAGGTGAGTTGAGTGGAGATGGAAGAGATGCAAGAGGAGTGGCCATTCCCATCCCTTCCCTTGAGGTTCCCTCAGTCTTCGCCATTGGAGATGTCATCGCAGGCCCGATGCTCGCTCACAAGGCTGAGGACGAAGGTATCCTTTACTGCCATTTCTCTTCATCTCTTTCATCAAGCTGCAAAATATGCCTTGATGAGCGTATGTCCTCCTTCACGACCGTTTTGCACCTACATTTAAAAACGGCACACACTTTCAGCATACTGTAACAAGAAAATTTTTAAAAAAGTGCTACCGTATGATGCTCTCACCACGAAAATGGGCGCGTTCGTACGCGTCACGCCCCAAATACCTTTGGAATATCTCGTTTCTATCGCAAACTGAACTACACTATCGCGAACTGAAGTGTGCCGCTTCTAAAGCATTTGTGATGTCTTAGCTCTACCAATATAAACGGTCGTGCCCTTATTAACCCCCCCCCCTATACCTCTTCTTCTATCTCTTTCCCTTCCTTCTTCAGGAATCCTTGCTGTGGAGGGAATCGCAGGAGGAGCCGTGCACATTGACTATGACTGTATCCCTTCCGTTGTATACACTCATCCCGAAGTCGCGTGGGTTGGAAAGAGTGAGGAGCAGCTGAAGAAGGAGGTTCGACTAATACTTATCGAAGAATCATAATGTAAAACGCTTCTTAGGATTGCTGCACCTAATTTTCTTTAACTAGGCATTACAGTTTGCAAAAAAAATATTAGGACAACATTGGGCCATATCTTAATGTTTAATCTTAGACTGATTCGTTCCATGAAAGAATAGGGTACGGTATGAATGGTATGAGAGGGAAGTGTTTCTCGTTGAGGGAGTCAAGTACAAAGTGGGCAAGTTCCCGTTTGTGGCCAACTCAAGAGCCAAGACCAACAATGACCAGGAGGGATTCGTCAAGGTTCGACTTTCTTTAATCGAATAACGTTTATTAAAAGGGTTATCTTAAAATCTAAACATAAAATGTGAAATATTCGTGTGGTTGTAGGCCCTAGCTGACAAGGAGACCGATCGACTGCTCGGAGTACACATCATTGGACCCGTGAGTTTATGGGTATCATCCAAATTACTTCCTTATTATTATAATTTTGTACTGTTAGACTTGCCTGGAAACGTTGACAATATATTAGTAATGAGAGAATAAGTTTGTTGAGAACGCGGGAGAAATGATCGCGGAGGCGACTCTCGCATTGGAATACGGAGCGAGTGCAGAGGATGTAGCGAGGGTCTGCCATCCTCACCCCGTCAGTCCAACTTACGACAATGATACTTGTTTTCTAAAACAAATTCTAGGAGTTTTACAATCCTCATTTTGCAATATGATTCATCAAAAAGACGCGAATGGTATGCTCTATTCTCCATCTCCCCCTACCGTACCCCAATGCATTCCCTTTCAGACCCTCTCCGAAGCTTTCCGCGAAGCCAACCTCTCTGCATACTGTGGAAAGGCAATTAACAGCGTGTAAGAAACGCGAAACGAGCCTTACTAGTCACATTTACTTTTCTTTCCTTTGATTGAGAGAAGAGACCGGTTAGTCTGTTTATAGTCATATATGCTAAGGAATAAAGAGAATCGAATAAGTAATGGTTATGACATGATGAGAAAGTACGGTTGAGATTACTGTAGCATAGTGGGACGAAAGAAAACGCGGGGAGGTCGAAGATAAACATGACGGAGATCAATTGTAAACGAGAAAATGAAGAAGAGTAAACTTGTGATTATACCCCATTCTGATGCAAATAATACGCATAGTCTGTTTTCATCCTGAAATGAAAATTAACAAATCTGAATTAATAACATTCGATTTACCTCCCGCAATGGATCTTCAGGAACAGATGATAGGGAACTGTGTAGGGTATACATGTCTGAAGTGAGGCTTTGATCAGGGTTGAAGTCAATACTCACAAACTATTAACGAGACGGTTGATACTACGATAATCACGAATCGGAATACATTCGTTACGGGAGAACTCATCCTGTACGGAGATTGTTTGTGAAGGTGAGTAATCTATTACTTGGGAGTGAGACAAATCGATAGAATGTACTGTCCCCACGAGTACATAAACAGGGTTACTGTAGCTGTATAAGAGGAAACGCGATGAACTTGAGCAACTTGGATTTCCTGCATAAGGGAATGTTGGGAGATTCGGGAGGATAGCTTACTGTAAAACTAGCCACTACTGTCATCGAAATAGCTGATAGGAATCCAATGAAGAATAGAATCAAAGAGACATGTCGCCACCAGATTGAAGGTAGCCTACAAAATAATTGAAGTCTTCTTCATAGTTCCTAGATCCCACCTCAGTCTGTTTCCATAGTATTCAACTATCTGTCGATGTCGAATGTACGCGCATAAAAGAACTGAATGGGATATGCGAGATCATACTGGTCAAGGTTAATTACAGAAGAATGCGAAGAGATTGAGTAAATGGGCGAATACGCAAGATTCGGGTGATCGAGAAGAAACATCGTCAAGGAGAGAGAGTGGAGGGATGTGGTGGGAGTAGACTGCGATACAGTACCTAAGGGAGTGGTTGGATGGGGTACAGTAGTGGGTATACGGTATGAGGAAGGAAGAGACTCCGATGAGAGCAGTTGTGAAAGGAACGACACAGACACTTGCCAAGACTGTCATATCGACTAGCCCCTTATCAGTTGACTCCATTCAACCTTCGCTTCCCCTTGTCATTCAATGTTTTAATCTTTCATTCTTGTCACCGAGATACTCGAACGAGTACATTAAACATGTTGTGTGAGGGGGGGGTACAACTCGGAGTCATCGATATCTACTCGAGGCAATCGGCAACTACAGTAAGACAGACTACTTGCATACTATACTCGTGGAGGGAGAGACTAGACTCTAGCTTAAGCCTTGAATCCTTCGAGAGATGACTTCGGCACGTCTAGGGTCTTCGACAACAATGCCTTCTGCTCCTGAAACATAACCTGTCCTACTTTGTGCTCAGAGAGTTGTACAGGGACAGTTCAATGATGGTAGACACTTGTATGACTCCAAGTATCCCAAAGACTAGCCTGTAGATGAGTGTATTTGTTTCCAGTGGCTGGGGAGGCGGAAGGAAGTCTTCCCGCGTAGGTGATGCACCTTCCTGCACCCGGTTGAGTGGTTGTGGCGAGGAGAGAGTTGAATCGAGGCTGAGAGACTCACTTCCACGAGGAGAACAGTTAATTCTGGCTCTTTAGTATAGGGACTCACGATTAACTCTCGCTATCAAACAAACCTCAACGTAGTGTATCAATAACCCGTCAGATAGCAACCATTAACTCTCCCCTCCCCTCTGAATACCTGCACAAAAGTCCACGCTCCCATGTTCTTGTGTTCTTCCTGGGCCCAGATGATCTCAGCATTGGGGAACCTTCAATCCATTCCCTTAGTTAGCAAACGTACAAGGCAGCCAATTCGTATCCTTCTACGATTATAATAAAGCAATAGAGAGTGTGTACCTCGTGCACTCTTCCAGAACGAGATCGTAAGGGAAGGGGGCCATCTGCTCAACCCTCGCTAGCGCCACGTCGTCTTCCTTCCCCACATGCTTACGCGCTGCCACCAGATCGTAGTATACCTTGCCTGAGGGAATCAATAGGTTACGGAGTACGGTAGACGGCCTTGCATCTAGTTGACAGCATTAACCGAGATCATGGGATGGAGCAGGGGATGAAGGTAGTGACTAACCAGTGCAGAATACGAGTCTCTGCACCCTGCTCGGGTCGGGTTGTCTCGGCTCAGGAATTACACGGGCGAACTTCGTCCCCGTCGTGAAGTCAGCAACTGGAGAACGAGCGAGGGGGTGACGGAGAAGAGACTTCGGAGTCATCACTACGGCCGGCTTACGGAAGGGCATCGTTACCTAGGGGACAGAGAGGTAGAGAGTGGAAGGGGGATGGGGGAGAGGTAAGAGGGGAGGGGGAAGGGAAGGGAACCTGTCGTCTCAGCAGATGGTAGATGTTGGCAGGAGTCGTGCAGTTGGCAACGATCCAATTCGTGTCGTGCAATTGTTGGGCTTCGAAGGTTCCGTCGAAGGCTGCCTTCTGAAGGGAAGGGAATGGAATAGGAGAAGAAAGGGGATGGGGAGGGAGGACGGGACAGAATAGGCCATATCTGATACTGTGAGGTGACTGCTCCCTTTCCAAACATGACAACCTAACTACCCGCCAAGCCCTCTTAAAGGAGCCGGCCCACGAGTACGGTAGCATTTTGAATTCGCGGGCTACCCTGATATGCAATTTAGACCTTTCCGCTCATCTTTTCCCACAGTTCTTTTTGTGAAAATGATCGGAACAACGTGAAAAATCGATCTAGCAATGAATCAGAGCTGTATCTCATAACACTCATCTAGTATATCCAACTTTGTGAAAAGCGCGTTGCTCTTTGCACGTTCAGTACTCCGCGGAGAGTGAATGAAATCGCATAAGATTCGGAATACCCGATGAGGATGATTAGATCTAAGGAATGACGTAAAGAGCGACTATGGCCAGAAACTCGTGGTACGGCTCCTTTAACATAGCGTCATCGATTACCATGCATCCATGATTTGAAAGCGGCCCAATCCCTCGCAAGCAATAATGCAAACTGCCTCTTCCTCTCCCATTCATCCTCCTCTATCTCCATAGTGCAAACTCCACTCCATATCACTCTGCTCGCCTGACTCTCTCTGTTTACACACACTCTCTCTCACTATGTCTCTCCCTTCATTATTCATTCCCTACATCATACCTGCAGGGTGCAACAGTTTTGCTTGCCACGTAAAGAGAGTAGTATTCCCCTTCCTCCTCCCTGTGTTTCCCCCCTATCCCTCCCCTCTCCTTCTTTCTGTCCATATCCCTCTCTTTCCTATTTCGTGTGCTATCGTAAGAGTCCAATGCAGTCAACAAGTCAATGCATTTCCCTCTTCCAGCAGTGTCCTTCATCATTCAAATACTCCCCTTCCTAAAGTTTCTCCATTCGTGGGTACTATTTTCCGAACAATTCCAAACTCTTCCTTTTACAATAGTAGGAGAAAGATAAAACATCCAGATTAGCATGAGGAACCCACCCTAATATCCAATAAGCCAAGCTCGTTTATATTTCGCTTTATCTCCTCTCACGCTATTCCTTACTCCTCTTATTCCCTCTAATCAAACAATTATAAGTGTTCAAACCGATGCATCAATGGTGTCGTCTTCATTGCACATCTGCAGGAACCTCTCGGGTCTCGCCGATGAATGTTCCGGTCCCATTCCTTCGTATCCATGGGGAAGCAGCATCACTAGACCCGATTGACGGATCCACTGAAGAGGAGAGTATGGATGGGGTAATGAGGGGGGGGGATATGCATGAGGGAATGAGAAGGAAGGCCGACCTTCGACTGTCCCGATGAGATGAACTGGTCAATCACGCACTGAGCAGTGTTCGAGAAGTCTCCGAACTGCGCCTCCCAGATAACGAGGGAATTCGGGTCGACCATCGAATAGCCCAATTCGAAGCCGAGCACCGCATACTCAGAAAGGGACGAGTTGCAGACTGTGTAGTGGGCTTGCGACTCCGACAGGTTGTTCAGGGGATTGTACACCTCAAGGGGTACGTTAGCAGGGTGCAACACTCTATCATCTACAGTATCTCCCCCCTACCGTTAGCAGGGTGCAACACTCTATCATCTACAGTATCTCCCCCCTACCGTTAGCAGGGTGCAACACTCTATCATCTACAGTATCTCCCCCCTACCGTTAGCAGGGTGCAACACTCTATCATCTACAGTATCTCCCCCCTACCGTTAGCAGGGTGCAACACTCTATCATCTACAGTATCTCTCCCCTACCATCATACATGGGCTAGTATTGTCCTAACATTGATGCAGGAGCCTTACATAAGAAGCGAAAATTAAACCAGCCATCCTTACAAGTGGCTACACTATCGTTAACTGTTGCAGTCACCCATCCTAACGTCCAATTGGACAATCACACACATGTATTCCTACCCTACCGTACTCCCCCCTCCCCCACTCACCTTTCTGTCCACCTTCTGATCATGGAGTACATGATGTCTGTGTGAGAAAGTTCCCCTCTCGACATCCTGTCCCGACAATCTCACGTGAGTTCCCTCCTTCAACAACGAACCGAAGGCAAGAGCCTCTCCAATCGACCTGAGCACTCATAGATGGGCAGGGTTTGCTGGTAGGTCGCTGCAGTAACCATCCCATACATAAAGATCAAGAGTTTTAGTCAAGCTCTTTTTCTGCAGCAGGCTACCCAATACTTGCAAAAATTCTGCTGTAAGGCACCCAACCACGGTACCTGCAACCGTGCCAACCTATGTGAGCATTCCTTATTCATTCCACAGAGAAAACATGAATTAAATAAGCATAAATCAAGCTCTAAATGATAGATTATCTCTAAACATGTTCTAATTCATTCTACATAATTCCCCTCAACGTACCAATCAAGACTGTCATCCTGGAGCATTTGTTTCCTTCCCTTCAGAGTTCTCTCCAATCCTCTGTGAAGTGCGAATCCCTCAGGAACAGAAGAGAACTTCTCGATGATCTCAGTCACTTCTTCCTTGTCGATTCCCGTGGCAGGCACCTACAAATAACAAACAAAGTTTCTTGTGTATACATCCACAAGGACAGTACACCAAATGTCTAAAGAACGAAAACTACCGTATACCTTGACAATGACAGTCTTGATTGGTATACCTTGAGAGGGTCGCGTTTCTTGAAGAAGTCATCCCACGGGGAATCGAGCCAGTCCCTGTTGCGAACGAACGTCACCTGTGAAGAGAATGAATAGCCTTATTTCTCACTTCTTCCATTCCCGCTCCCTTTTATCTTTCAACTTCAGCCATCTACTACCAACCTTCTGTGCATTCTCATACGCATCTTCGAGAATCTGACCGTACTTCGTCAGCTCATCCTGAACAGATCAAGTAGATACGGTGAACAATGGAAAAGCGACCAAAGAATTGACCAATCATTATTAAAAAAGTGATTATGAAATGATTTGATACCTTGACGTACTGTTCATTGGCTACTCCCTCTTGGATGATCTGCTTCTGGTACAATTCGAGAACCGGCTTCGTTGCCTTCACCTGAAGTGAAGGGTTGGAAAAACCATAAAAGGGACAGAAAGATAAGAATTAGCTAAAAGCGGCAAAAAAGTAGTAACCTTCTGGTACATGAGAGGCTGAGTGAACATCGGTTCGTCCAGTTCATTGTGACCGTGGCGACTGAAAAGCTATTGGAATGACATCAACGGCTCAGTCAGTCATACATCGGCTGCCATTGTACTACAATTATTGCACGCTGCCTTACATAATATGAGAAAATCAACAGCAGCCATCCTTACGAGTGTTTTCCACTATGATTCTCCAGTGCAGACACCCATCCCACCGTCCGATCGGACAATCACGCCCATGTATGAAGTCAGTTATAGTGGAATAAACCGATCCGTCAGTTTATTCCGTTCCAAAATGAGTCTAATCCTCTCACTTTTGCACACTCTCTCGCCTTATATTCGGAATGATTTTCAGACGGATCTTTTTAATCCACTATATCTCATTCTTACTTATGAAGGGCATGAAGATAAAGCAAAAGCAATAGGAACGACATTAAAGGGCAGATAAAAGAAATTATGAAAATAGAATAAAAAGAAAAGTAGAAACCGATAGCAGACGAGATCGATGATGACGTCTCTCTTGAAGGTCTTTCTCCATTCTGAAGCTACGGAACACACGTGCATCACTGCCTGCAAGTGACTCGTCCACATAATAACGAGATGAGAGATGAGGGAATTCCCACTTTCTATGCTACATGTTAATACTTCGTCTGGGCTATCTTCACATCGCTTCGCTCTTTCGTCGGAAATAGGAATGAGACAACTGACGGAACATTTTCCTAACCATACCGTACCTCGGGATCGTCAGAGTTCACGTGGAAGATGGGACAGCCGACGACTCTTCCGACATCCGTACAATAGGGAGAAGAACGAGAGAATCGGGGATCGGTAGTGAATCCGATCTGGTTGTTGACTACGAGATGGATGGCTCCGTGAGTGGTGTACGAGGGGAGATCGTCCAGGTTGAACGTCTCCATTACAACTCCCTGCAATCACCTCCCCTTCATCCCCTCTACTATCTTCACATTCCATGCATCATCGCCTTATACAACCTTCCCGTCTTACATCCTCCCCACCCCATTCTCCCCTCCCTCTAATCTTCCCCTCACCTGTCCCGAGAAAGCAGCATCTCCATGCATCAACAGTGCCATAGTCCTATCGTTCTTCGTGTCTCCCGCATAGAAAGCTTCAGCTCGAACCTGCACATATTCACATAGGTATATACTGGGTTGATGAAAAGGGCAGGAATATAGGCGAAGAAATAATACAAGTAGAGAATATAGCTCCATGAGGACAACAGGACTATCAAATGATCGATCAATCGTTCGCTAACCTTTCCCATGACAATGGGGTCGACAGCTTCGAGATGAGAAGGATTGGCAACCACGGCAATTTTGATCTGAACAAGGGATGCTATGAGAGGACGAGGGATACACTATACAGCCTTAGGAGAGGAAAAGACTTCATCTTAGAAAACAAAGGCTCAGAATGAAGACACAAAGAGAGAGGCATAGATATTAAGAATACCTTCTCACAATCAGACCTTCCAAACTTATACGGTAATGCAAAAGAAGAAAAGATAAAGGTAGACTGACGTTGCGTTGACTCTGTCTGTTCAGTCGTTCGATGCACACTCCCAGATGGTACTTCACATCTCCCGATCCTGCAAATACAATTATAACTACAGTATCCTTGCTTATCCACTCCACTAATCAGAACCATTCCTTTATTCCCTACAGTACCCTGCTACCAATACCGTGCCTTCATCGGCGGGTTCGAGAGTCGAGAACTGCGATAGAATAGTAGACAAGGGCTGACGACAGACGTTGGCAAGGACGTTGAGACGACCTCTGTGGGGCATTCCGATGACGAAGGAATCGACCCCCAGGGCTGACGAAGTATCGATTACCTGAGAGGGTACGGTAGGAGAGGCAGGGCAAGGAAGAGAGAAACGGACCTGCTTGATAGCGGGAATGAGTACTTCACATCCCTCCAGTCCGAATCTCTTCTCACTCGGCCATTTCTTAGCCAGAAACTCCTCGAATTTCGTCGATCGAATGAGTCTCTTGAAGAGAACCTGAGCAAGTTTTTGTTAGTACTTCCCCCGAGTACTCGTTTGCCCCTTAATCCCTAAACGAGGGGTCCTTCACCTTCTTCTGATCATGAGTCAATTCCGTCACTCTCGGAGCCTCAAACTTCTTTCTGATCCATTCCTGTTGTTCGTAGTTCGTAAGGTGCATGTACTCAACTCCCGTCTTGTTACAGTAGATGTTCTGAACAATCAATTGATACAGTCCGTTACCGTATCCTTGCCGAATCAATTCCAATCTATCTCAATTACCTTGAGTCTCTGCACGATTTCCCTGAGCGTCAGGGACTTTTCATCTCCTCCGATGTATGTGGTGGGGGGAAGGAGGAATTGACGGTCCAGATCTATAGCAATCCATTTATATTGATAGTCAGTTTGGAATAGATTAAGACATTTATTGGAGGGGAAAGGGATGATCTAATGTATTATACTAACCAGCATCCGATAGTCCATAGAATGCGAGTTCCAATTCGGGAGGGATCGTGTCGTCCAAATCGGCAGAGTTTATTCCAAGAGGATCGAGATCGGCGATGTTGTGACCACGGGTCTGCAATAATACTGTGATATGCGCCACATTGATAACCATTCCTCTCTGACACTATTTCTACCGTAATCCATGAACCCTTATTTCTACTACATTATAGTGTTCCATCAGTAGAGGAATACGGTAAGTGCACCTGGTAGGATCGAATGAGAAGTTGAACTTTGAGATGGTCTGCGACTGTTTGGAGGGATTCTGTTGCAGAGATTGTAGAGGAGGTAGAGGAGACGGGACGGAGAGAAGAGGAACCTCCGATGGAGGATACTGGAGGGGGCTGAAGGGGAGAGTGGGGAGAGGGAGGGGAGAGGGGTTAAGGGAGTACGAGGCTACTCAGAGGTTAGTCGGGCTATGCCACGATACTGTTCGTACATAGGGTCCATCCTACCGTAACCCGTTATAAATTCCCTCGGTCCTACCTGGAAAGCCTGTCCGGGTCCGCATCCGGCTTCTACATTGCGGAAGTAAGCATCCCACGAGACATGGACGGATGAGGGGTCGTGCTGCAGTTGATATACAGGTAGCCATTTATCCCGTTCCTTCCTTCTCTTCACCGTCCCCTCCCTACCCCTCATCCATCCACACCACAGTAACTACTTCCTTCCTTCCCCTCTCTAATCATTCCTCTTCTTCTTCTTCTCTTTCTCTCTAGAAACACTGAAACAGTGTTTGTGTTCTCTCGTCATTAATGACTAGACAGTATCGCACGGGGAATCCCTCTCCTCCTTTTACCCTTTCAGTACCTCTCTCCCCTTTACCTCGTAACTACTCTCTCCCTCACCATTCCCCCGTAACTACCCCTCCCCCCTTACCTGCCATGCTTCATACATCTGCTCGATGTAGACAGAAGTGGATCCATTCATGAACTGTTCATATTTGACTGCAGCTGCACTTGATTGAGAACGAGAAGAAGGGGAAGGGGGAATGAGGGAAGAGGACGATTTGGAACGAGAGGAGTGGAGGAGGGGAAGGTGAGCACGGCGGGGGAGGGACGCCACCTGCAATTGAAAGGGGAATACTCACTACTCTTGGGTACGCAACTACTCTCATATACTACTCTTTCGATCTCTACCCCCTGAACTATGCTGAGGGTAGACATCTAAACAGTACTACATCACCTGTCGTGCTAATCAACACAACATGTCAACAAGGAACCTTAACCTGTCCCTAGACTAAAGCCATAGACGAAGTAAATAAGGGCGTACTAAGCAGCACTAAGAGTGACTTACCCTACTCGGCGACGCGAGTCGATACAGAACACCCGCACGGTGCATCGGGTGATGACTGGAATGAGGGAATTGGGAGGGAATAAAGGGAGAATGAAGAGAGGGACAATAAGAGAGGAGACAGATGCAAGGGAAAGCAAAGAAATGGAGATGATTCATGGTCCAACTATGATCGGATACTGTCTTCTGATCAGGGAAGCACCACTACAAACGACACGTTGACATTATGGAACAAGAACTAACGACTAGTTTAGAGTGTACCGAGAGAGGGACAAGAGGTCTACTGCTCTTACGCGAAGAATACGTCATTGACCAAGGGAGCAATGTGAAACTGATGAGTAAGTGGATGGAGATAAGGAAGAGTCAAGAGACCGTTTCACTCCTTTTCCGCGATTCCAACGCTTTTCAGGTTTCAGTTTGTAGCGAACAGGAAATCAATAGAAAAGAGGGCAAATACACACAGAGTGTAGCGAGAAGAAGAAGAACTGAAAGACGCAATGAAGAAAAGTTACGAAGTGAAGGGGAGGGGAGGGGATATATTTACTTTTACTGCTTATGAGGGAATACGGAGGAGATCGGGGAATATGGACAGGGAAATAAGTGACGGAATAAGAGAGAGACGAAGAGAGAAACGAGCGAAGAAACAACAGCTGGCAGTAGAGAGAGGGTCAGTTTGAGCATGAGTAGAGAGAGGGAGGGATCCCTCTTGAGAGGGAGGGAGGAGGGAAAGAGAGAGGGAGAAAGTGGGACTGGAGGAGCGAGAGAAACAGAGTCCCCCCGATCAATGCCGAACTAACCATCCCATACCCTTCCCCTCTTCTACAACCACTCTTAAACGCTAACATCAGCCCCTCAAATAACTCAATTTCTTTTCGTGGGCCCACTAAGGATAATCTCTACTTGTGCTCTGCTTTTTACCGTAACCGGTTTGTTAGGTCAGATTCATAACTTTCGTCCCCTTCCTGGTTATACCGTACCACTTTTTGTTGAGATACTTATTTAGTATTAATATTGAATATTGAATATTACTGTAATCTGCCGTAATTAATGCATTATCATCAATATGACAATATTGTTAAAGTACAGATTTGTTGATAAAGCTTTATAAAGGTAATTGTTTGTGAAGTATTAAAGAAAAGATAAAGTGTGGTTAGTTGTCGTGTGAAAGTGAGATGGAGAGATGAGACACGCCATGGTTATTTGTTTCCCCGTCGAGGGGTCGGGAAGTGTTGAAAGGGGTAAAGGGCTGGTCACTCAGTCAGTCCCTCTCTAACCAAGCACAGAAGCGACTGTGAAATACAAGAAGAGACAGACACCTTCTTGTCTTCTTAACAAACGACCAGCACACGTCCCTTCCCTTCGTGCTCAACCCACATGAACTACTCGCTCTACTTCATACTCCTCTTATTTCGAAGTAAGCATTCATCTTCACTATCTTTCACTCATGCTTATCACTAGTCCCCATCTCATCCCTTTCCTGCAGGGCATTTGTGTCAGTTAGATTCGTTCGTCCCATCTTCATCTTCATCGGGCCAATCAGGGACCAATTCGGGCACAATCGGTACCTACCGTACCACTTCCCCTCATTCCTTGTCTTCTATTCTCAGGAAGTGGTCGAGTTGGAGACACGTGCGCCTTCAATACGGACTGTCTCTCGGGGATGTTCTGTATGCAAGGGAACTGTCGTTGTGTCGGCAGTCACGTCCCCGTTGATTCGTATTGCTTTCCAAGTACTCGTGATCCCCTCGATCCCATCATCTCTTTTCCTTCAGAAGTGAATCCAGCTGAGAGTGGCTGTCACTACGATGCTCAATGTGCTGCAGTCTGGCCTGCTTCGTACTGTCGAAGTGGAATCTGTCATTGTCCCTCGGGGGATATGATAGCAGTGAAGACCAAGTGAGTCCCCTTCTCCCACCTCCCCCCTTACTCCTTCTGCCTTCAGAGACGGAGTAGTCTGTGTATGGGCAGTATCATCAGAGCCCTCGTGTCCCCTCCCATCCCTTCCTCCTCCCGGTTCTCCTTCTTCTCTTCTCGCTCTTCCCGGCCCTTCCATCAATGGTTCTCTTCCGATTGCCGTCTGCAATCCCTTCGGACCTCCGATTGATACCAACGAAGACCTCGAAGAGTACCCCGAACGATTCAGTTGTGGAGTACTCAATCTCGATGGAGTGGCACAAGACGTTTCGGGTAGAATGGCTTTCAACGATAGTGTAGATAGTCACTTACAGACATCTACGACTGCATCGACAACTCCAAATTCTGGGCTGCCCATGGAAGGGAAAGCTTCGATCCCGTGGGAGTTTGTTGTATGAGTCGAGGTGAGAGGACGGAGTGGACTTGGCTATTCTCATCTCGTATTCAGCACTGACGTGCATGCAACCACGAAGAGGCGAATCTTCTGCTTCCGAAGCAGAAGCTCGATGGTATCAAGACCCATGGAGACAGTAAACAGAATCTTTCCAGGTGGTATAATTCAATCGCCGGAGGATGTGAAGCTTTCTTATTCGATGCAACACTGAACGACATTTCCGCTAACAACTTTGCCACTCAAGCACACTGCGAGAGTTACTGTCAAGATGGTAATCGATAGATTCAAAGATTGATCGTCAGATGGATGTCTTCAGCCTGTGCACGGGGTCCCCCAGCCCACCAAGCAGAGAAGACTCCTCGTGTCGCCTGTTCTGCTACATCTCCATGTCCCGACAACTTCGAGTGCAATCACGTAGGAACAACTACAACGTGTTGTCCCTCTGCAAGTATGGTCATTCATCCAACTATCGAGTAGACAGACGTAATTGACTTGTTCAGAGTGGATATGCAGCAGTGAAGGTGGTCGAGTCGGCCATCTTCTCCCTTCTGTCTACGATCCGGGGTTGAGGTGAGAAGGGCAAGGTATTCGAAGAGGGCAGAGCTCTTAGATACGAACACCTTGCTGGAGTGAAGTCTCAGAAGGGGTACGCGACTCCGACAACTCGCTTCTACTTCAACACTGTCGAATCCCGTTGCGAGAGTTTCGAGTACTTCGGATACATCGGCAACTTCAACAACTTCCAGACGATGAGTGACTGTCAATCGTATTGTGCCAAGTGTGAGTGGAGTGTCCCCTTCCTTCCAAGTCTTCCTTCTAGTACAATGTCCCTTCGGCATTCCCCTCGACGGGGGAGGGGGTCGTCCTCAGAAGTGTGGTTCTGAATCGGGTTGTCCGTCCTCTCACCACTGCACAGATGACAACGTGTGCTGTCCCACCGCACGTAAGCATCTCAATCGAAGCCTCGCCCTATTCTTGTCGCCTTCTTCGCAGAAACTGTGTGTGCACAACCTCTGCGTAACGGGGAATGCAAGCAGGCCATTCGGGCATTTTGGTACGACGCTCACTCTCTCACATGCAGAAGCTTCACTTACACCGGATGCCAAGTATGACCGAGTGCTGTTTACCACAACAACTTATGCTTCATCAGGGAAACGAAAACAGATTCTCATCTCTCGAAGAGTGCCATCGGATATGTGACGGAATCCGACGTAAGACACAACCAAAATAGAAGGTGGTTAATGACTGCATTACAGCTGAACCACGATGTGCCCAAGGAAAGGCGTTGGTGGATCAGAGCACAGGGCGATACGTCGTGTGCTCCTTGAATGGAGAGTCGGCATCATGTCCTGCTTCATACGAGTGCACATTCGATGGACAGACACATGGATGCTGCTCAACCAAATGTTCGTTCTTACGTTATACGAAAATCTACTTTTTTTTAGCACAAACATGCTCCCTACGGCCCGATAAAGGAACACACTGCAGAGTCGGATCATCGTACAGATTCTTCTACAATCGGGAAATCAAGGTTTTCATCTCCTTGGTTCCGAAGCTAGCCCAGCTTGCAGGAATGTGAAAGCTTTCTATACAACGGATGCGACGGAAACAGCAACAACTTCGTGACTGCAGAGGAATGCGAGACGTATTGCGAGCTGACAAGTGAAGAGCCGTAAGGAATCCCTTCGTAGCATTTCTCTTGCAGTGTGTCCCAATGGAGGACGAGCGGCCCGTGCGGGGGGAAGAGCTCTTTCGTGTATCAACGACAGCTGTCCACGGGGACATGAATGCGTCCTCGTCGATGCCACTCACTCGCGATGTTGTCCCACCAGAGGTATGACTATCGATTCCTTCATCATTATCACTAGTCATCAGAATCGATATGCTCCGAGCCACCGATATTCGGAGGGCCACACAAATGCACGAGGACGACGCATAACACGAAGCAGAAGTGAGTGATATCCTCTGATTCATAGTCATAGTTGAAGGTGGTACTTCAATCCGTCACAACAGTCGTGCTCGGAGTATCCAGTGGGAGCATGTGAATCGAACAACGTCTTCGATACCGAGGAAGAGTGCACCTTTTTCTGTCTAGCTGCAGGATGTCCTTCTGGAGATATTCTATTTCGAGTAAGTTCAGGAAGTAGATGATCGATGATTTGATATAACAGGAGGATGGAACATCCCGACCACTACAATGTGACACTCTCCGCGTGTGTCCAATGCATGCAGAATGTTTAGAGAACACACTAACCGGAACGAGTTTCTGTTGTGGAAGTGACGGGATGGGTGAGTGGAATTGAATAAGGCCCAATGAGAAGAGGGGTTCAGGAGTGTGTCCCCATGGAGAGAAAGCCTTCGTCGATGCCCGAACTCGCTCTGCACGACAATGTGATCTGGCTACCGACCGAACTTGTCCAGGGGGAACCAAGTGTCGCTTCTCCCAAACAGACGGACGATACTACTGTTGTGCTCCCGTCACTCACGGTATCTTCACTCCAAGTGACTTATTACTCTTCTAACTTTCCCAACACTCAAACTCAATTGCAGATTTGTGTCCATCGGGTCGGGCTCTCTTCAGATTCCCTGATGGAATGCCTCTACAATGTCCGCTGATTCCTACTAACAGGTGATTCTCGAAAGGAAGAGCAGATAAGAGACGTGAGATGGGTTCAGCTGTCCGCCCGGGTATGCATGTCTCTCTCACATGGACAACTCAAAGAACGGACAATGTTGCTCTGATAAACGTGAGACTTTCTCGTCTCCTTCACATCAACGATCTCTGTTTAGCCATTTGTCCGGAAGGAGAAAAGTTCCATACGGACCCGAAGACGGGACTACCAACACTCTGTACGAGAGACGCCTTCTCGATATGTCCCTCTGGATATCACTGTCGAGCTAATGGAGAACGACTTTTCTGTTGCGAAGCACGGGAACGACCGGCTAAGAATGGCAAGCGAATCACCTGATGAAAAGCATTCCAACTTCGTGTTTCAGAGGGCTGCCCACCAGACCAATTCGCCAATCTCGTAGGAGGAAAAGCACAGGTAAGCAAATAACGACTGATGCGATAGCAGAGAACACTCAAAGGTGTGCGATCCCTTCGGAACTCCGTGTGCTGCGGGTTACACTTGTCAGTGGTCTCTGTCCAACAACCGATATCAATGTTGTGGACATGGAGCTGCCGAGACTCAGAGGAACTCAACTCAAGGTACATTCATACGCACATCCATTGTCTAATATCATCTCAGATACATCTGGTTGTGCTCTTCGTCACTTCGCTCTCATCGAAGACGGTCAAGTGAGGATGTGCTCCCCAACTGCCCCGTGTCCTCTCGGATTCTCATGCCAATTTATACCCAAACAAAGCAGATATCAGTGTTGCGCACAGTCTGCAGGTATATGATTCCCTTGATTGTTGTAGTATCTCTCAATGCAGGATGCCCGAAGGGACGAGCTTCCTTCTTATCCGTAGGAGGAAATGCTCTCGAATGCGACAAAAGCAAGCCTTGTCCCAAGGTATCTCTCTCCAATACTGATGATAAACTCAGTGTTTAGGGCTATGAATGTGTTCCGTCAACAGAATCGAAAGGCACACATATCTGCTGTTCACCCGACTACGCAGCTCGTAGGGATTTCCTCACTTGCAAGTTCAATGTATATTCCAGCCCCCGGAAAGCCAGGCACGAAATGCGCAACAGAATGTACTGGAGGAGCCCGTTGTGTGGATCACAAGTGCATGTGAGAAGAAGAGAAATTAAAAAGATGAATGGATTGGACTGTTCAGATGCTCTCCGGGAATGACGATACTCAGTGAGAAATGCGTCAAGGAATGTACTGCCAAGGAATTAAGACACGGAGATGAATGTCTTCCTAAGCATGCGCCCGGTCATCCATGCAAGGTTAGTGAGGATTCACTGAAGATACAAGCTGCATGGATACAGATCCAAGAGCAATGCCAACATGGATCGTCGTGTTCTGCTGGAAAGTGTCAATGTCCGACGAAGCATATTCAAGTGAATGAGAAGTGCATGAGTGGTAGGACTATAAGATAGACAGTCCACACTCAATTCATTAAGTTGCCGATATCTGTGGGCCCGCAGCTCGAGTTCTTCTTTCATCCGGACTTCCTCGAGTTTGTTCGGAGACTCGGCCATGTCCCACTCAATACAATTGTATCAAGAGCAATCCACTGGATAAAAATGTGTGCTGCGGTCGATTGCCCGGATCGAGTGAGAAAAGTGGTCATAGACGGGAGTAGCTCATCTCTTCTACAGGGGAAGTCTGTCCCGTTGGAATGTCAGCCCATCGTCGAAAGGGCAAGCCAACTCCGTGCTCATCCGCCTCTTGTCCCGATGGATTCCTATGCAAGTTCTCGACTACTCGGAAAAAGTATTACTGTTGTGGACGAACGAAGGTAAGAGTTGGTAAACTTGAGGAGAAGAGATATAGTTGAAGCACGGAGGATGCGGGTTGAGAGCACTGAAGAAGAGAGACGGAACGAAGATGGAATGTGGAGACAAGAATGGAAGGTGTCCACGGGGATACACTTGCACTGCTTATCCCAATGGATATGAATGCTGTCCCGGTGAGGAAGAGAAGAGATGGGAAAGGAGAATGGAAGGGTTGAGATGATGTGGAAGCAGAGTCGGGAGAAGAAGAAGAGGAGAGTGGAGAGGAAGAGGAGGAGGAGGAGGGCGAGGAGGAGAGTACTGAAGGGGAGGAGGAGGAAGAGGAGACCAGGCTACAGCATCATCCTGGTATGGGTTGAATCAACTTGGTGGTTATTCATTATGGGTTCATTGTTGTATTCCCCTCTGGTCATCTCCATTTCAGTTGTCTGTCCCCGTTATCTTCGTCGACGAATAGTTGTAGTCGATGGACACGAACGAATTGTTTGCGGTTGGTTACTTTAGCGGAATGAGATCAAAGATGACTTCCATTTCAGTTCGATGTGTGGGTGAAGAGTGTTCGGGTATGCGGATAGCCAACAGTGACCACTCACGTTCTTCCTTATTCCAATTGTCCCATCTGACATAGTCCCTCGTCATAATAATCATTGTTGATCCTCTTCATAGTTTCAATGTTGTAGCCAGGTTACAAAACGCGTACGACTCCGTAACAAATTACGGAATAAAACAATTGCCTGATCGATTGTTTAACCGAAATATCATAAATAAAAATATGAAACGAGATAAATATTGAATCAAATAACCTTGGAAGAGATAAAAAGCGCCATGCAATGTTTAAACCTTATACTATAAAGTGGGGCGATTTATTAACTAACACCGCAGAACAAGGAACATGGGGATTTATGAGATACCGAGATAGTTACAAGTATGGATATCTCGGAACGAGATTATGCGATCAGGTAGATTTTCATGAATATAAACATGAGTAAGACAGACGATTTAAGTATGAATGTTTCAAATAATTTATTGCATGAAAAAGAGGGCGATTTTTCAATTCAAAACATAAAAAAGAAAAATGTCTAATACAATTAATGAGATGCCTTGTCAATAATAATCAACGGTATGCGATACAACAATATGGGGGATCGAATGTAGATGATAACATTTGGAAGAGAAAGAATGGGAACAAACAGGTCACAGGTTTGTGCAACAACATAACAACTACTAGACAAGATCAACGAAATACGGCTATAAAGGAGGAATAAGTAAGTAATAGTCTGTCTATCGATGAATTAACTTATTGAAGCGAGTCGAGCAAGGGCAGTGGAAAGACGAGATTGGACACGAGAAGAGGCTGAAGATGATGAAAGAGAACGGGAATCCACCGCGAAGGTTGAGAGGGCAGCCTCGCACTTGGAAGAGAGGGCACTTCTCAAGGAGAATGGCATTCACGCATATCGAGTGGATGGACAGTCCAAGGGACACAGAGTACGGTAATGAGAAGAAGGAGACCACCAACCGTTGTTGTGCTGAATACTTGAGGGCGGAGTTGAGGAAGTCTTCCACTACGGTAACTGCCACGTTGACTATGTAGTCATGGGCATGGGCATTCTCTCTCCAGAAGGGATCGACACTTCTGAAAGAGAAGGAAATGGAAGGGATGAGGGGGGGGGTATGGGGAACATACCGATAGTGATGGGAGAGGATGGTGAGGAAGACTGCCAGGGACAACTCGAGTTTGGACAAGAGACTGACGAAGAGTTGAGGGTCCACTCCATACTCGAGGGAACGTTCCAACGTCTTCACTATGATCAACTCTGCAACACACTTAATACTTGCAGGATAACGAGATATCATACCAAGAGGGAAATAGTTGGAGGGGTGGAATCGTGCCTTGAGATCTTGCATAGTAGAGATGAAGAGAGAGCAACCGTGTTCACAACTGGCTTCCATCTCTGAAGCATTCTTCTCATCGTCAACCCCCTTTCAGAATAGACTAACCCGAGTCGATGATCTGTACCCATACACTGTGAATCCTCGCTTCGTCGTAGAAGTTCGCACATTTGAAGATTTCCAATTGAAGTTTCGCCAGTCGGAAGGGAACAGCGTAATACACACAGATATCCTACAAAATCAAATCGTTATCATACTGTGGGCACCGACCCATAGCATGGGTGGTCGGCCCAAATTTTTTTTAAATTTTACTTTGGTAGGCCTGATTTTAATAGAAATTTTCCATTGGTAGGCTTGATTGCGTAATGGGTAGGTTTTCAAAATATGATTGGGAATATTGTCCACGTATGATCGTTATTATACAGCAACAATCAATGAAATACATTATTAAAATGTATGTGCTACCTGCAGCGACATAATTTGTCCATCCAATTCCTTCGCCTTTTGTGCTGCTTCTGGTGACAAAGACTCCATTGCTTCTCTGTAAATATCCATTTAACGTTCCCCTCAAGAGCTTGCCCCTTCCCCTCACTATGCCTTCCCTCGACCAAGAGTCTTGGTGACCTCGCCCCTCTTGATTTACTCTCGATGCCCCCGCAAGACCTTGCCAGAGAGGAATGACACTATCTTTTTCACAACTTCCATTTACAAGCTATCTACGTCAGAAACAATGAATAACATTGCTCACTTCACTGCCAGTTGGATCTGTGCCACTTCTAACTTGTCGCGAAGTTCCTGAAGAACAATTGCTATCACGAATATTATTTCAAACATTCAGATTTTCGAGTCCTCCACAGAAAATAAATTTCACTGATCTAGTCGCAAAACACAGTCAACTTAAGTAGCGTGTTACTGATAAATAGTGGCCGATCAAAGACGAAGCATTGAATGATAAACCTGAATGAGAGTGCGACTATCGGGGTCTGTTGCAGCCTGTGCACAGGCGACTGCATGGGAGAGATAGACGACTCTGTCCGAGAGGGAGATGTCTACCAATTCAGAGTCACTCAGTCTATTCAACAGACGGGCTGCTTTCCCTTGCAGTCCACACTGTTCGTAGTGTCTCCACATGAGATCCAAGTACCTCAAACGGGCAACTACTTCTTCTTCCTTCCCCTACGGGATGTCCCCTCTTCACACCCCTTCAATCCCATAAACATCCCACTTGGTTCCTCCTCCTCGTGAGATTTCGTTACTCAGCCATTGCTCGAGATACGGTGATTTGCTGTTGAGAACCGTGTCTCGCTTCGATCGACCCATTAGCCAGCTAAAGAGGAATATGAATGGGAAGGGGGGGGGGAGGGAAGAGGAGAGAGATCATTAGATACCGGAAGAGAGCGGCATGTGCCAATTCATCGTCCGAAGCAAGAACACATTTGGTGATGAGATCCGTTTGAAGGGACTGCAAGCGAGAGTTACTGTACACTTCTTTCTTTATGTGGGCAGCCTCAATTTTGAGAAATGAGCTCACTACTTTTCAAATTCACCGGTTTTGAAAACGGCTGACATTAGCGTAGTCAGAGAACTCAGTCCTATCACTTATAGCTAAATTGTATAAGCTTATTATTCAAAGATCTTCGATATTCAATAAACTTGTGTATAGAATACACGACTCACTCGTTCCTGTGTGGATATTCCACTCGAGGGGGACTGTAACTGATCGAGCATCTTCGTCATCACCGCATACGATTCGTTTCTTCGAGCGATCGCCTCCGCAGCCTTCAATGAACAATCCTATTCTTTCTCCCCTTCTTAAGTTCCTAACACTACAGTATCTTCTCATATACTTCCTTTTCACCAAGCTCTCACAAGGGAAGGGCAAATACTTAATATCAGATCCAGATATGAGACCACCACCATTCGATAGAGCGCGAAAAGTTGTGCTAGCAGGCCGAAAAGATTTTGCCGACGTCCACACATCTTCGAGGAATCCGACGTCAAAGATTCTGGAGGATTCTGCATTACCCTAGCCACCGCTTCCTCTACCCCAGCCGGCGCCCTTCACTCAGCTGGTCGGCGGCGCAGTAGGGAAGAGGGCTGACCGATGTGCGGGAGTCTATTGGTTCGGCTCCCATCGGATGCAAAGTTTTTGCAAGTCCCCAGGACTTGTGATTTTCAACTTTTTCAAAAAAATTATCTTCATACACAATTCCTGTAGATATATCAACACAAAAACAGTTTTTTTCACTCCATTACATCTGATTATTCCCCATATATCCCCCATATAGGTAAGGTTGTGTAAATCAAAGTCTTACTGCTACGTTATCAAAGAGCGAAAACCATAATTAAAGCAAATAATCATCCTGATCACACGGTAACGATCAGTTTCATGATAATGCATCGGCATAGTTAGCAGATTGCATAGATAGTCAGCCTTATAAAAACTGATGCGATCGCCAGTTCATCACTGGATGAGATGTGAACCAGTAATATCTGTAATTTATCATGAAGATTTTTATGAAAGATTTTTTATGTAAGATCATTCATGTTTTTTTTTCACTATGCATGAAGTGGTGCAAAGTCTCACAAGGAGAGCATCTCATTAGTGTGGATGAAGTCGGGAGACGAAGAGTCGGAATAAACTCATTCCTTTCCTCCAAGTCGGGCCATCCCGATCTCCCGAATTCGCGAGGAATGAATGAAAATCTCTCCAGATTTTCGGGTTCACAATCATTCATTACTCTCTTCTCTTTCGTTTCCATCTTCCAACCTTCATTCGTCTCTCGAAATTAGCCTTTACGAAACTCGGGGAAAGTCGGGAGACAATCCCCGACTCTCTCCTGACTTCATTCCCATTCATTCCTCGGGAGAGTCGGGTCTACCGACATCATTCTACCAACCTCATTATCCCGACTCTCTCCCGTTTCCCGGACCCGACTTCATCCACACTACTAGCTACTAGCTCTCATCCCTTGGACGAATTTATGTACAAAAATTGCACAACTGCAAAACCTCTTCATACCTAATTTTTGCCTACCGAACAAATTCGGAAGACCATTTATTTTGAAAAACTTGAAAATCACAAGTCCTGGGACTTGCAAAAACTTTGCCTCCGAGCGGACCCGAGCCAATAGGTTTCCGCACAGCAGTCAGCCCTCTTCCCTACTGCGCCGCCGACCAGCTGAACGAAGGTTGCCGGCTGGGGTAGAGGAAGCGGTGGCTAGGGTAATGCAGAATCCTTCAGGAATCTTTGACGTCGGATTCCTCGAAGATGTGTGGACGTCGGCAAAATCTTTTCGGCCTACTAGCACAACTTTTCGCGCTCTATCGAATGGTGGTGGTCTCATATCTGGATCTGATATTAAGTATTTGCCCTTCCCTTGTCAGTTCTCTCTTCCTTACTATTGTATTACCTTACTACCCCTTCCTTTCTACAGTAATCCCCATCCCTCTACCGTACCTCTCCATCCGTCCTCCCTCCATTCTTGTATGCAATATGTGCCAATTGCTTGGGATCGTCTTTCGCTGCTCTCAGTATACACAAATCGACGACAGCTTCCACTGCTTTCACTGAAATACAAGGCATTACTGTGATAGTGGAGATGGAATATAACCACATTTATTTGAAATAGATAAAAGAGTGGAAAATAATCGTACATTTGAAAAGCTTATCGGCCACTTGATCGAGCGACAACTTTCCGACGCTTTCTTTGAGTAGACGAAGGGCTTCTTCGATGAGACGAGGAGAGGTTTTGGAGGGAGAAGACGAGACTCGTTCCAGGAGCTGAGAGATCGGACGGTTGGGAGGGGGGACGAAGGGTAGAGAACGAGAGGGAAGGTGACATACGCGAGCACCGACCCGAAGTATGGGTGCTAGGCCCATATTTGTTCGGAATTTTACTTTGGTAGGCCTATATTTCAAAATTTCAATCGGTAAGCTTGATTTCGTACACTGGTAGGCCCGTTTCTCAACATATTGCGGGGAAGGTTGCCCATGTATGGAAGGTGGTAGAGAGTCAAGAGATTCGTGTTGAATTCCATACGTGGGCAGCTTTACCGACCATTATTTTGAGCTAGAGCCTACCAGTGAATGTCTCGAGATTTCGTTTAGCCTGCCAATGAGGGATAAGGAATAATAAGGTGCCTACCAAGTTAAATTTCTTACAAACTAAGGGGCCTACCACCCGACCGTCGGGTCCATGCCCATGTACGTTGAATTCGTACCTCGAGTGCCGAAGTGACGAGGGCATCTTCCTTGGAGTAGAGAGTGGGGCACACTCTTCGCAGTCTCTCCGACAATTCCCTCGTTCCCGCATCGTCGCCAAGGAAGTATCTGAAGAGTGCGTACTATCACGTCTAATCAACTACTATTCATACTAGCCTGAAATCTACTGGAAAGGCTTATTGGGTAACAGAACAGTGAAATAGACTGTTGTAGTAAAGAAGACTAACTCAATGAGTGCCTTGATGAGGATTCCGTTGATCGACGGATTGACGCACAATTCGCACAGTCTCTTCGTTCTCAATTCACTTAGGAGTTCATCTCGAAGGTTACATGTAACCTGCAAGGGAATGATATGGGAGTATGAAGGGGGAAGGGGGGGGGGGGGTGGACCATTGCATACATTAGTGAATCCATGGTCGACGGCCGTAGCCCATAGGAAGAGACATTGAGAGGTGGAGTCGACGAGGGATCGAAGGCCAACCAGGGACTGCCTCTCACGAGTCGCTGCCTCGGCTGCAATTACTCTACTTCAAAATCTTCGTGTCTTCCTCCATCATAAGTAGATTATGGTGTCATTGAATGATCTCTCTAACTACCCCTTCACACCAATACCCTGACTAACCATTGAACTTAGCCTGCATCGTAGTATCCCCTCCCCCTCCCACAACTGGATTGACCACTCTCGGTACCAGTCCCATATCATCCATTGCATTCACGAACTTCTTCAATTCCAATCCCAACCATTCCATCTCCGAAGAAGGAAGGGCTCCTCGCAACTCAAGCAAGCAATTCAATTCATGAAATGTACCGTAACCCTTACCTTTCCGTCGGGACCCGCAACGGCGAGAGGAGACTGCCAAAGCGGAAAAACGAGACGAGAGAAGTAGGCATACAAAGCATCGTGTCTCTTCGAGGGTTTCCATTGATACGGTCCATCGGGGGTACGGTAGAGGGGAGAATCGATTGGGGAAGAAGGAGAAAAGACGAAGGAAGACGTGGAGGGGACCATGGACTCAGCTCCACGGGGAGTGGAACAGAAGAGGGGAGCTGAATGGAGGGTACGGCAGGGGATAGGAGTACGGTAAGGTCACTACAGGGAGGAGGGGGACAGTAATGCAGTACAAGCGGACTCACATCTCATCTTGTGCTGCCACTCAGCCAGACTGTTGTCCCCGGGAGACACGAATTTGGCTGTCTGCGAGTCGATCATCTCTGCCTCGTCTTTGAGACCGAAGAAGAGACGGGCAGCCTGAAGGAAAAGGGGATAATAGAAGATGGAAGATGGGAGGGGATGGGGAAAGAGTGACCTTGTCTTTGAGAGGGACGTCCACTGCAGCATCGGAAGTGAGAATGCAAAGGGAGAGAACGAGCGAGTTGATTCCCCCCAGGGACTTGCATAGTTCCATCGTCCATTCACTCTCTGTACGACCCTGCATCGAAAAATTCATTGTCACGTAGATACCGGAATACGTATCAGCAAAGCACTCCTGTTCTTCTAAAAATATGCCTTCTTTCAAACGTTCTGTAGATCATCATACTATCTTATGCAACTTAACAGCCCAGAAAAAACAGCAAAGACAAAGAAAAGATAGTTACCCTCTCAGCGAGAGCACTTCGTAGAGCGTCAAGAGGGGAACGATGAGTGAAGAGATACAGAGACTGAAAAGGAGCGGAGTTTCATGGTTAGAAGATGAATAGCAGAATTGAAGGTCCAATAGAAAAAGAACGATTCCAATATAAAAGACGTACTGTATTCGTGAACACGACGACTTGTTCGTTGGAAGCGAGATGTTGCGTGTAGAAGGGATGGGCAGAAAGAGGAGGGAGGGCTCCCGAGGGACGGGGGATATGTGACAGTTTACTGTACGACTCTCGGGTCAAGGCCCACACGTGGCCCTCCACTCGAAGTTCACTCTGAATAACATCCATGATAACCATATCATTGTTTACAATCTAAAGCCATTCCTTATTTCATGGCGATATCCAAATATTTAACTGACCATGGACTCGATATCTTGTTGAGGATAGAAGAGATTCGACATGGCAAAGACGACATCTCGACCCGAAGTTGTCATGAGGGAAAGGGCTGAGAAGGGAAGAGTAGAATGAGGGGGGGGGGAAAGGGAGGGACTCACAGGAGTTGAGATAGGCTGCATACACTCCTTGCGGGGATTCCGAGTAGAGAGAAGAAGGACAGATTCCAGGGGCCAACCGAACGTGTAACACTCGAAGACAACGGGGACGGGCCTCTTGCTCCGTCTACAATTGCATAAGCTATCCCATCGCGAACTGACAAAAAATTCAAAACTTTGTGAATCCATTGTGAATCCAAAACTAGTCTAGATGCACGAGCAAGAGCTTACGATGTAGTATGAAGGCATGAGTTCATTGAGATACATCGGCTGGTTATTGGGCTGTCGAGTGGGTTGAGGTTGGCATGAGAAGTAGAGTCGAACTCCCTTCGATGTCACTGCCACCTGATACAGTATCAAAGGTTACCGTAATCAACATAACACGTGATCTGTCATCCCTCCCAATTTCTTAGAATAGGCACATCAGTGGTAAATAAGGTTTATCTACTATACTAATATACTTTTTCGATAAATTCGAGGCTACCAAGGCAGCTTCCATAAATCTACAGTATACCACTCAACTCTCGGATTCGTGCCTATGTAAGAACAACCCCTACCAGGTAAACTTCGTACGATTCTTCACTCGAAATGGTAGAAATGGAGATGATATTGGAGAAGAGAGAAGACTCGTGTTGCCCTTGTGTTAACACTGTCGCCTCGTGCTATAATATGTAATGATACAAACAGAGATTTTCTGGTTCACTCTGATTGTAAAACTACACTTCGAAATATTTTACATTGCAAAGACCTTGTAATTATGAAAAAAGCGAAAGAAATAAACTCACAATGATCTGTCCAATTTGAACAGTAGTCAACTTGGTGCACTCGTCCCCCTTCACTCCCAAGTCGAACACCTACAATATTAATTCTATTCTACAGTAATCTACCGTATCCAATTACCTGAATACTACTCTTCGTTGTCAACGTGTACAGGATATGCCGTGTAGTATCCACGACAACTTCCTCGATCGTATCTACAACTTATACTCTTGTTAAATCAAACACACAAAAAAATTGTTGTACAGTGCTTACGTAATAAACAACAATAACAAGGAAAACTGACCAGCAACGGGATTGATGTAAGAAGTGATGGAATCGAGGAGAGTCGTTGATTTATTCACTTTCTTACAACTCCGACCGAGCCATCCCTTTTCCTGAATTGCCATACAAAGCAAATATACATATAGAGATCAGGAAAAAAGTTAAATAAGTATGAAAAGAGAAAATGAACGAACATTATATTCGAACTCGTACAGAACTTCGTTCGCAGTGAAGAATATCCTCCCCGTATTCGTCGATACAATACTTCGTACCATTTGGCCGGCCATATCCACCTCAATTTACGGCTTCTTCCCCAGTTTACCTATCTACAAAAGAGCTGACTAGTGTTTGCAAAATTGCAATGAAAATTGCAAATATGCATAATCTGCTGTCTGCTTTTCTTCATTCGCTTTCGCTATTTCGCCTGATCGGTGCACTATCCTTGCACTTTTCCCTGCCATTCTGCTACACTAGAGCTAACCTTAAAAAGAGGCTCAGGGATGAGCGACACTCCTTCTCCAGGAATATTGGTCATTCCGAAGAGAATGATATCAGTCACGGTTCCCACTACGAGAATATGCGAGATGTGAGGCTGAAATAGTTCATATGTACATCTGTTCACATCTGTCTATTACGAAAAAGTGGACAATTAAAGCATCGATATTGTTAATATTGCGAATAGCGTTCATATTTGGATGTAATAGTATTTGAATATATTTAAAAAAATTAAAGTACAATAATTTTTTATACAATAATTTTAAATAACAACACATAAATTTGTTGTCCAAATTAACAAACCTGGAAGACACCGGGCAGTGGTTTAGCGAGACACAACTTGAGAACGGTAGTGGATACTCCGTCAAACACTGCGAGGTCGCTACTGAAACAAAACAAAATTATACCATAACGAAAACAAAGAATGTAAAAATATAAAACAATTGGACACAAATAAACTGACTCGGCATCGTAACTCCACAAATAAATGTCACAGTCAATGGTGACGTAAGCTCGCTTGATCTCCGGAAAGAGACCCATCGTCAAGTGGCTTCGCATATCTGAAAATGAAGATAAGATTATGGCTGTGCAAGAGAACAACACTTTCTTTTACGTCAAAGTACTTCACAAAAAATTACTGCAATGCGAAAATAATGATGCACAACGTTCTACTGCGCAGAATAGACTCGTATGCAAATCAAGAGAGTGCAGGCGAGAGAGCACGGAAATTGGATAGACGTAGAGATATTCGCAATTTCGAAACGCGGACTGGTAAAACGTCGTGATAATGCTGCATTTACATGTTCTTTCATCATGTTAATTTTATTTTCTCAATTAATAATAATTCTACAAGCTTTCCAATTCCTGATAGTTTAGTTATTTATGCGCGAAACAGTACAGTAATTTCCCTCTTCAAGAATGATGAAAACTCGAACGTACGCTCCATCTCGTGTAGCAATTCAGGGGGCACGGAGACCCGTTTCTCCAGAAAGAACTCTTCGATTCCTTTAGTGTAGAATCGGTTGCCGAGTCCCGATACAGAGGTCCTCCCTGAACAATAGGAAATTGCCATTTATTTAGAACGGAGATCATGCGTGGACAATGATCCGAAAATCGGCTGCTAATTACAAAGTCTCGAGCACCCAAAACAGTACAGTAAGGTCATATTCAACAACAATACAAACTGGATAGCAGCATAATTTATAAGCTATCTTATATAACGGTAGGCCTACTTCTTCAAAATATCATTGGGAAAATTGCCTACGTAAGAAGATAAATTGGAGAAAAAAGCCAAACTTACCATTTTCAGTCAATCTTACTGCAAGATCAGCAGTGGACTTCAGCGTCTCAATGCACGAACAGACGAGTTGATTGGCTGCATCGCTCTTGTTCGGGATACTATCATCGAACTTGCTCATCCCACAGCCTGCAGTCACTACGTCCTGCTGCGTAGAATAGAGTAGTATGCAAATTAAGGGAGTGTAGACGAGAGAGCATGGAAATTAGAGAGACGCAGAGACATTCGGAATTTCGGAACACAGACTGGTAAAACGTTGTGTGCAGTTTCGAATGTTAGGCTTAAAGGGGGAGGCTAGGTACACTATACAAAGCGTTATATTCTTGCAAGAAGAGAATATGCGATTGTGTCACAAAATAACTACTAAAAAACCACAACAAACTTATATAACGAAATGAAATGTTTATGAAAATTAAAGTTTCAAATTTAAAAATAATTGTGTCTCAAAATGGAAATCTTGGCAATCTGTTTCAGACTACGGTATTTACTCTTACTTTTCTGCGGAAACTTAAAACCCGGTCACGGTATTGGCTTTTTTTGTTTCTGACTTCTAAAGTAATGTTTCCTTCGGTTTCTTTCATGCTTTCTACTCTGTTTATTAGTACGAGTATTTCTAAAATTGTTTATTTTCAGAAATGAAGCTTCTAAAGCTTGGAGGAGTTACCGCACGTCTCATGCGCAGTGCATCTTCCTCTGCGATGGAGAAGGAAATGGTCCGATTCCGGTCTCCCGTTATGTCTACTGGAAGTGTGGGTGTCATTTATTCTATTCAAGTATAGTCTTGTTCAGAGTCTCAATGCTCGCTACGGTGGTCGTAGTACAGTAACCGTCCTTGCTGGAGATGGAATCGGGCCTGAGATGCTACAGCATGTCACTCGTATCTTCGAGTTCGCTAACGTAAGTCTGATCTAGCCAATGAGCACCACTCCCTTATCAGGTTCCCGTCGACTTCGAAGATGTCGTACTCAGTTCAACTCCTTCTGTTGAAGACGACTTGGAACTGGTTCGTTTACTTAGTTGATGAGGATTACGATGTGATGAAGCATTGCATACTTAGTTATAGGCGTTGAAGTCGATTCAACGAAATGGAGTTGCCTTGAAGGGAAACATCGAGACTAAATTCGATGATCCAACGTGAGTCTTGCATCATATTTTCATTAGATGACTCGATTAATGACTTCATATGATGAATTCATTCAGATTCGTCTCTCGTAACATGGCTCTCCGTAGAGACCTTGATCTTTATGCAAATGTACTCCATTGTCACTCCATTCCCACTATTCCTTCGAGACACAAGGTTAGGGAATAGTAAAGTAGTGGTTGTAAACCTCATTGTAGGATATCGATATGGTTGTTATTCGAGAGAACACAGAGGGAGAATATTCGGGACTCGAACACGAAACTGTGCCTGGAATTGTCGAATCGCTGAAGGTAGACATTGGAAATGCTTAAAATCAACGGATGGGTTTCCCTTTACTATATCTTTTAGTGTAATACTCCCGGTATAGGTGACAACCGCGAAGAACATCGATCGAATCTGTCGATTTGCCTTCGATTACGCATTAAAGTACGACCGAAAGAAGGTGACTTCCCCTCATTCTATCTCCTCTCTCCCACTTCTCTCTATTCGACTCGTGTATACTTTATTCATTAAGGTGACTGCGGTGCACAAGGCAAACATTCAGAAGCTCGGAGATGGACTCTTCCTTCAGGTCATGAGTTAAACAAAACAATATCGACATTTTTATAAATTTATTGGATTTTTTAGTTAAAGTAAATTAAGGGTTATTGAAAACTGCGACAAATAGTCTACTTTAGTAAAGTGAATATTTAATTAAAATTGAAGGAAAAAGTACGTTGAGAGAGCTGCACAATTCATTCCGCTAACCACCGTAAAACTTCAGCCGGAGCCGGAGATTAGCCTAAGCTGGCATTTTGCCAAGAGAGTTTCACTGTATTTAGCGGGGTGCACGCACGATTAAAACCTACATCTAACTGTGGGACAGAACTTCCCTTAAGAGAGCTGAGTAGTCAGATTTTGGCTTAAAGATCCATTCTCAATACGCGTCGCGGTTCGCCACTCACTGTGCATTTTAAATGTTTTGTGCGCGTTGATTTAAGCGGTCGTGGAGTGCGCTGCAAAGATTTCGCAACGTTCGTTTTCCTCCAATAATATGCACCGTTTACATGATCTGTATGTCACATGAAGCAAATGGCCTGTGATTAATTTACTTTTTAGTTTTACAATTTAAATATAACGAAATATTGGGGTATAACAATTGCTATGTTAGATGGCTACTGAAATGGCGGAGGAGTACCCGAATATCGAATTTGAAGCTATGATTGTGGACAATGCATCAATGCAGTTGGTATGTTAAATGGCTTTTCGATTCATTTTATATTCATTCATTTGGAGTAGTACGTCCATATGATACAAAACAATTGTAGAGCGTTCCATTTTATCCGTGAATGTTCACTTGTAGGAATCACTTACATTGAAAAGGCAAAAAAGTATACGGTAACGTTACCGTATATTTCCCAGGGCGTCTAAAACTTACGTGGATTCTCGTATCTCTTTTCAAGCGTTGTATTCGCAGGTGAAACGTCCTCAGCAGTTCGATATCATGCTCATGCCCAATCTCTACGGAAACATCATCTCCAATATCGCGTAAGCCGATCAACTTATATTTTATTTTTCTCTCCGGAGATGTATGTTTCACAGGTAGAAATAACCACTTGATTGGTTTTTTTTCTAAAAAAAAACAAATATCAACTGTAATGCCGTTATAGTATCTAATTGGCAGATGCGGCCTCGTGGGAGGTCCGGGATTGGTGTCCGGAATGAACTATGGAGACAAATATGCTGTGTTCGAGACGGGAACGAGGAACACTGGAAGCAGTCTTGTGGGAAGGTACGGTCACTCTTATCGGGATGGGACTATGGGGAGGGGAGAATAAACTATGGAAGAGCAAATATCTATACAACCTGAAACTTGATACATAGATCAGACGTAAAAAAGTATGTGGGTTACTGTAATGGTGACCCTCGCATAATCTCTCAGAGACCGTGCGAACCCCACGTCCTTCATCCGTGCCGCAGTCGACATGCTTCGTTACCTTGGCTACTCAGCCCACGCAGACATCGTGTCCGATGCTCTGTTCAAGGCTCTGGTGGAGGATGGATTGCACACTCCGGATATTGGAGGGACGGCGAAGACGAGTGAGATGATCGACGCCATTCTGAGACATATCGAGGAAGGATTCAAACAACGATTCTGAGAGGAAGAAGAAGACCCCCACTGACTCTACTCACATCTATGCTTTATACACTACACTACGCTCTCCTTCATACTACGCATAATCGTCGTTTTATTCAGTCTAGAAGTACCATCCAATGTATAGGCGTATATTGTTGTGAGAAGCGGTAGTGGTAGACTAGAAATATCCGGTGTAGCTTGTAGTTTCACCGATGATTGTTCCATGAGTGCAAACGTTCCAGTTGAACATCCTCTTCGAGTGTTGTGTGAATAGTCTTATACCTCAGGAAAGATGAATAAAGAGCTGAATTGAGAGAAGTCTGTGCTGAGTGTGGTGTATGTTGTATTGGTACTCCTTGTGATGATGTCTGTCTGTGGTTATGGGTACAAACAAACACACGTACACTCCTTATCGTGTTCTAATGCTCGACTACTCTGCTCACTCTCCCTCATTCCCTTCCCCCCTCTCCCTCCCATGATTTCCCCTCCCTCCCTCTCCCTCCCTCTACTCTCTCCACTATCTCCATCTGTTCCATTCTCTTTCTGTCGTCGGTTATCTCTCCAAAATGTGTGTTATTTGTGCAGATGGAGTACACTGTTTCGATGTGCTTAGTCTCAGTTTCTTTCGTGTGCTTCCTTAACTGAGCATCCTTTCCCTTCGTCCCCTTGTTCTTCTCTTCTCCTATCAATTGCCTTTATCACTTCTTGTATCGCCCTTCTCCAGTCTCTTATATTCTCGTTCCTTCCAATATTCCTCTATGCCCTTCCCATTCCCATCTTCAGATGTCTGTTCTCTCGAGTGTCGGGGGAGTCCTCGGTTCCTGCATGGGTTGTATGGTCTTCGTGGAGAGTATAGCCAAGTGAGCACCAAACATTCGCATTATCTGCAAATCTCAGGATATTACCAGAATCTTACGAATGTAATCGTAGTTCATGTACATACTTCGAGGTTTATTTCCTTTCCCTTTCTACTGTAGAGTAGGGCATGGTCATAGAGTCTTGTTCGATATTGCACATGAATCAAGGTCACAAATGAGCTTGCATTCAGTAGCTCAACTCTAACTCAATGTTTTACTGTATTCCAACTGAAGGGAAATATCTAATAGCCAACTCTGGCAGACAGATCTCTAATCGTAAGTATTCACCGATCGTTCCGATTCAGGAAGGATCCGTCGGCGATGAATCTGATGACTTTCGCTACGTTCTCCTTCATCTCCCTCATTGGTCTCATCTTCACCACTCGATTCTTCACTGTCCCCTTCCAGATTCCCTTCAAGTAACCTCTTCTTTCCCCCCCCCCCCCCCCCCCTAATCGCCTCTCGTACCGTACCCTTTCAGAGGCTACATCAAGGTAGTATCCATGTTCTTCCTCGTCAACGTAATCAATAACCAAGCCCTGAACTTCCGTGTTCCTGTTCCCCTTCACATCATCTTCCGATCGGTATTCTTTCCACTTTTACTACAATATACCCATATAGCGGAATGTTGTAATATTACGGTAGGAATGTATACTAAGACTACAGCATAATGGAAAGGCTGTAGGTTAGATGTTATACGGTGCTAATGTTTCTGTAGTCTGTCATAAATGACTATGCCAGATGGCTAGTGAACAAGTAGTGTTCCCTCAGGGTTCTCTACTCGCTTCGTTGGTACTCTCAGTTCTGCTGGAAGGCAAGCGGTATTCCCTTCGGAAGTAAGCCCTTCCCTTCACTTCCCTTCTCCTCTCCTCTTCATCTCCTTAATTAAGATATCTCTCCGTTTTCGCCATCACAATTGGTATTATCATATGCACGCTGGCCACGAGTTCACAGGCTAAGGTACGGTATATATAAAAAAAACTCTTGAGATCACAATAGATCGACTGCGAGAATACCGTAGTAACAAGTCATTTTTCGTTACTGTGATACTGCAGATGGTATCGGTGGACCAGCTTAACTAGAGGAATCTTGCAGAATTCGGGACTGTCAATAGAAGAGGCTAACAAGCACTTTGTCGAATGGAGCATAGGTGGGCGCTTTGTCGGGGGGGGGGTACTGTAGCTGGCTGGCTATCAGTTCGCGATACTCCCATCTACCGTAGTCCTCTACTAATATTCCCCCCTCACTTGTCAGGAATCGCCATGTTGTCATTCGCTCTTCTCGCTTCTGCCTACCTCGCTATCTGCCAACAGAATATGTATCGGGAGTACGGTAAACACACGGACGAAGCAATGTTCGTTACGGTAAGTGAGTCTTCGAGGGAATCCCCCCATTCATTCCATCGTGTAATCGTGTCTTCACAGCACTTCGCCTCCCTTCCTCTCTTCCTCGTTATGTACTCTGACATAGCCAAGGCTGCAGTCCGATTCACGAATGATGCAGTGAGTATTATACCGTAACCTTCCCCCTCATTCTTGACACTTATCCATCTCTGACTACTCTTCTCCCTACCGTACCCCTACTCAGCCTTTTGAATTCGCGGGCTTCGCCCTCCCCATCTCGACCCTCTGGACGGAACTTCTCCTCTCTTGTATTCTACAGTACGGATGTATCTACTTTGTCTACTCCCTCAACGCATCAGTAGAAGCTCTTACAGTAAGTACACTTCCATCGTTCATTCAAACCCTCTCCTTTACCTACAGTGACCCTCCCTCCAGGTAACGATGGTCGTCACTCTTCGCAAGTTCCTATCTCTCGTAGTATCGATCGTGTGGTTCCAGGTGCTGTAACCAGCCCAGTCCTTCTACTAATTAATCGATAATTCAGAACCCGTTCACCCTCACCCACTGGGTGGGTACGGTATTTGTCTTCGCGGGAACCCTCGCATTCTCTGATGTGTGGTTTGAAGACAAAAAGAAGAAGAAGCAGTAGACCAATTATATATTGCACTTTATTATTTTACTTTTTTTATTATTTTACATGTCACAATCTCTCAATTACTACAAAGTATACGAGTTAGAGATTTACTTCGAGATACAAGTTTTAAACATATTGTATTGTAATAATCGTAAAGGGTGCATTTCAAGATTGTGCTACAATAAAGCATTGTGATTTAAAAGAGGCACGGGATAAGAAGGAACACACGGAAAGTGAGATTATGTATGACAAGGAATGGAGAGGATGATTACAAGTAGTAAGGGATCAGTCTAATACTTTCATTCGATAAGAGACTACGTAATTCTTCAGTTGACTCGACTAGGGAAGTCTCACAGTAGAGGAATCTTTTGAGAGATGGAAGAGAATTGAGGAGAGACGAGACTGATTGAGGGGAAGATGAGAAGAGTTTACACGCACCGATTGAGAGATATTCGAGGCGGTTAAGGGAAGAGAGGGAAGAGGGCAATCTGAAGGGGATATTGGGGAGAATGGGGTGAAGGGGGGAGGAAACTTACTCTTCCATCGGATTCTCATCGAGAGTGAGACTATCCACAAGGGGAAGAGTAGACACGAATTGCACTTCCGATAAGTCGTTTCCTCGAAGATCCAATTGACGAATGACTGGAGCGAGGAAATCGAGGAAGGAGATACTGAAAAGTCATAATCGTAAACGACAACGATACGGATATTGTTAGAGTTCAGATGTATAGGATAATTCTTTGCTATGAAGAAAAGAAAGAGTAAGAGTGCTAACTCGATGAGTTGTAGATACTTGAGAGACAGTCGCTCGTTTCCATCCAACAACGACTGCAGTACTGTCTTCGTCGATTCGCTTTCCTCACTCATCAACGTCTTCCTTATTCTCTCTTGAGAAAGGAAGCTGAACACGAAGAGTAAGAAAGAGAAAAAGAGAGTGTACGACTCACCACGAATACATATTACGTCGAAGTGGATCGAGAGAAGTGGCGAGTTGAGAGAGATGGGAAATGATGGAAGCGTGAGATTCGAGCGGGGAAAGGGCACGTAGACATTGAGTGAGAGTATGCACTGCGAACTAAACGGAAATCATTACAAGCCGGAAATATTGTATTTAATAGTACCGAATAGTATTTAATTTAATAGTCATTCGTACAGAGTTGTCCTTTTCCTCTTGTAGTAGCTGCTCGCAATGGTCTCGTATACTCTCGATTACCGTACTCTTCCCTCCCTTGACCAATCTAAATAAGGTGGTTGTGAAGTGTAATAATGGATGGATAATGGAACCTGTCGATGAGATGAGATGAGTAGATGACATTGGAAGCAGGGAAGGAAGAGAATTCATTGCCGTCGAGAGAAGCCTCTACCGTATCCCCCTCCTCTACAGTACACCTCCACACACGACACACAGCTCCTCCACGGATACAGATCTCAACGATTATTTAATGTAGCCATTTAAATATTGACTAAGGGCTATAAAAGAGATAAATGTTAAAGAAATAATGAACATACGGGATCCCATTGTACGGGTTTGGTTGTTTTGATGAATTGTTGTGCATAAGAGGAAGAAGAGGGACGAGTCATGGACAGAGTCACTTCTCGATTATTCAAGAGAGATACAACCAGAGGAACATTCGCACACGAACTCTCTCCGTTCACTGAATTATCCCATCATTTGGAAAGTAAAACATCGAAGACGCTCAATTAGACTTCGACAATATTTAACGTTAAAGCAATATTGATAATACTTACAAAACGAGCTCGGAGAGTAGATGTCGATTAGCCATCGTGCAAACATCCAAGCAGACTGGTCAGCTGGATCAGTGAAGATCGCGTTGGCTACTCTCTTAATTAAGACTAGAGCATTCCATTAGGGTCTTTTTGATGTATATGCTTCATACACCATTGATAACCGCGACGCGTCTCGTCGCTAAAAGCGGCAAAACATATTGGTCAAAAAGACCCGAATGGAATACTCTAATTAAGACATTTCATATCTTTCAATAGTCGATCAATGTATTAATCAAAAGAAGACTTCTCGTGGCATGAAAACACTACAAAGCTACCGTACCTCGACCTCCTTCATGGCCACTTCTTCACTGAGTATCATCTCTCCTCGTTCATCTTTTATCCGAGGCAACAAATGCATTCTCATGTGCCAAGCCGAGAAGTTGGAGAAATTGGCAGATACGAGTTTTTGAGAGAAGCTGAAAACCAATATATACATGCATGCATGCTAAAGGACACATCGATTACGGAAATATTTGCAAAGCGCATCTACTCTCTAAAAGCAGAAAAGTAATTATCCATAAGTATAATACTGGATAATAATCTAAAGCACCGAAAGTGTCATACTTGAGTTCATCCTCCGCTGTCAAACCAGCCATCGCTGCAACTATTCGACGGTGATCCCAACAGTGAAAGTTTCTGTAAATGTGTAAATTAATAATATCGTACTTCATTTATTCGCAAATGCATCCCATACAGGGTAGCACCTGAGGGTACGTCCCTTCTAATCTATTAAGCTTCAGTTTTGTCTCCCACAATTGATAATCAGCTACTATGCAATGGTACAAGCAGTAACCTGCAGTCGATAGACAAGGCCAATTCGCATAATTTCAACTCCTTCTTGAGATCAGGACTGGCCATCCTCTTCAGAACCCATCCTCGTTGAAACCATGCAGAATACGACTTAGGATTCGCCTAAAATCGAGTATATGCACAGGCATCACACACCTATATCAATCATCTTTTGTTGTAGCGGTAGAACCCGGTTCCACTAGCGAAATATTGAAAGCACGAAACTACCGTAATCCACACGGGATCTTTTTAGTATTTCTTTCGTTACTGATACGATTTTATCAAAGAAGATGAAAGTTAATAATTTATTTTTTAAATCTAAACACGGAAGTTCACAGCTATCTTTCCCTCAATCAAAGCTGGACACCTACCGTAATACACGTTTCGCAGAGAGTCAGTTCGTGTGTATAAAGTGCCTCGACATCGACAGCTTCTCCTCTTTCCTGTCTTCCCTTCATATCGTCCAAAACTTCTCTTCGAATATTCCAGAACGTGTATATATCGGGATTACGAGACAGTATTCCTTCCGTAAGAGTAAGCAGTTCGTTGTCATACTCCTCTTAAAAGGTCTATCTACTGATTCCATAATCTGATTACATATTCCATAACATTCACTTACTATATACTCGTTTCCCGAATACCTTGTCCCTCACGAATACGAACTGCTTCAGCTTCTTTGCCTGCTCTTTTGCCTTTAATTCGTTTTCAGCATCGGTTGTCGGAACTTTCTTCACGAAATGCATCTGAAAGTAACATTTAAGTCTTTATGAAGTGGACGAATAACTAAGGAGCTAGCCTGAACGAGCTATAAATTGAAAGGAAATGAGCTGCAGTTGCGCAAGAAATGAATCTAGAAGACTGTAGAAGAATACAATAGATTTCGCAAGGCGCAAGGACGAATGCGATAGTCGGCGCTCAAAGGAACATGCTAGCATGAAAGGTCAAGTAGGTACAGCTAGATCATTTCGAGCATCACACATAACAAAATGGATAGAAATAATGGAGCTTACAGGAAAATTTCGAAAATTAAATTTCAAAACAAGAATAAATTGGCCCGTTTGTAAGCAGCGATGACGACTGTGCAATAAACGCAGTGACTCAGAATAATCTTAAGGTCGAACCATCGTCGCGTTAGGACACAACCATTTGAAATTTAGTGTGCGTTCATCGCGTTGCTAAGGTTTTGATCGTTATTACTGGGGTGGTATATTGTATACGTCTTCCTTTCAGAATGCCCCTACCTCCTGCACTAGCAGCACGTCTCAAAAAACGGGGAATCATCCAAGACAGTACGTAATTTCCCGTTTATTCCACATGGTGTGGCCTCACTTTACAATAGTTCGCTTTATTGAGTTGATTGCAGAAGAGGAAGTAATTGCGGAGAACTACGATACTGGAGAGAAGGAGAAGAAGGACGAAGAAGAGGAGATCGGAGGGGCTCCGGGCTGTCCCAACAAGTACAATCCGTATCATGTGTGCAGCGAATACTGCTACGACCATTGGCAAGAGGGAACTCCCGAGAATAGGTTTGTACTGACTTCTTGCTGCTTTCACTAACTCATTAAAGTTGGGTTATTCTCACTCTAAATCTCTTAAAATTGTCTTGGAACGACCTTTATGTACATAGTGATCACTAGCTTCAGCTTTACCCTTTTGATAGTCCTATGCACATCACAATTAAAAAGTTCGAAGCATTCTGATTAACTCGATGATTTTTTTTACAGACTGAGCGAGCAGTACACACGAAGACGAGAACGAATGCTCAGTAAATACCCTCTGCCAGCAGGCTGGGTAGAGGTGCGCTTTGACTCTCATTTCAACGGGCTGGGAGGGGGAGGGGTACTGTAGCTATGCGTATTCCTCCAGGTGTACGATGCAGGCATCGCACGTCACTATTATTGGTGTCCTGATACTGATGAGGTTAGTGTTGAAGTCTTCGCACGTACTGTTTATACTCCCTTACCGTAATCCTCTGACAATCTTACATTCTGTTCTATCCCTCTATGCTATCCTACTGTACCTTCCATCGTCTGCATAATGCCTCTCTACCGTCTATCTCCATTCACTGTTCCTCTTGATTATACTCTTTCTCCGTAACGACACTACCGTACTCCATCAAACTACCATATCCCATTTACCGTATTGCAGGTATCATGGCTTTCCCCTCGTCATCCACATGCTGTAATAGGGGAAGCTGCACCTAAAGTAGCTAAGGAAATGGAGAAGGATCGAGATAGGGATAGAAGAAGAGGAAGCGGAGTTAGTGAGAGAAGAGAGGAGAGGAGGGACGAGGGATATGGAAGGGATAGGAAGGAGAGGGGAGAGCGAGGGAGGGAAGAGGAGAGGAGGGAGAGGGGAGAGAGAGGGAGAGATGATAGGAGAAGGGAGAGAAGGAGGGATGATGAGAGGGAAGGTGAAGAGGAGGAAGAGGGAATGGAGGAGGACAAGGAAATGAACGACAGGGACAGATTACGTAAGCTCATTTCTATTGTAAGGGAAGGCGAACGGGTGAAGGGCTCTTGACTTCACGAAGATTATTGATATCTTGATCACGGATAGTCCTAGTAATGTCTATAGTTGTCTTGTCGTATCCTAACAGCAACTGTCATCATACCGTAACCCTACCGTAACCCTACCGTAACCTTCCTTATCAGGCCGTGCTCGCAAACGAGGAATCGACCCGATGGACCCCTCTGCATACAGTGACGTAGCCGAGTTAGTCCCTTCTTTTTACTTTCAATTCAAGCAAGATGGGAAGGGTAGTTTTAAGTTTAAAAGGCCGATGACAGGATAAGAGTAGGACTGCATTGTGGTGTTCCCTTCAGGGGCAAATGGTCATCGGGTCTGTTCGAAGACGACAAATCGGGGGCGGATACCACTGCGGGGGGACCGCTCTTCCAGGTATTTCATTATTCTTAAGAAAAGGCTGCGCAGTTCTGCAAACATTTTTCATGTATTGGTTAGCTCACTGCAAAATAATATCCCAGCGAAATTGCGCGATATGTATGTATGGGAGGGCGACTGCAGTAAGTTACCGGCAGACCCCGCCCACATATGCTTCAGTCGGAGCCGGCCATTAGCCTAAGCTGGCATTTTGCCAAGAGAGTTTCACTGTATTTGGCGGAGTGCGCTGCAAAGATTTCCCAACGTTCCTTTTCCTCCAGTAATACCATTCACACTCGCAAGAGTAACACTATTTGCTTTCCTTTGTTCTTTACGTGTCACACTTCTCATGGTTATTTCTTACGCAAATGTATTGATATACAGAAATTCCTTAGCTTTTAAATAAATTCTTTTATTGACCATCTTAAAGTATGAGTATTTCTCTAATTGATAACCGATTCTTTGAGATGCGTCCCTACCCGGCACCTGGAGCTATTCTTCGTGGAAGGGAGAAGAAGGACTGATCTCACTCTTTTTGTTGTATTAATAACATTGTCATTGACGGTAAATAAAGGGTTGGACGCAGAGTGAAAAGGTGGAAATGAATGTGTAGCATGCTCATTGATTAATATCTCATCCGACCTCCCTTATCAGACCATTCATTGTACACTCGAAAGAGAGCAATCTCTCTCTTATTTCCCTCTCTCTTATTTACTCTTTCCTGCTTGTGCCAAAGAGATAAGGAACGCAACGTGGACTTTCCCTTGTTCCCTTTCCTTTGGATGGCTTAATGAGTAATTCCTAAATGAAGGATGGGATTGCGGGAAGGGTTGAATGTCGTAGTGGAATCGGTCTCCAATTTGCACGAATCCGTATCTTCGTGCCTTCGCAGGTTTGCTCATTACAAATACGCATTTTACCTATATATGCATATCTTAGTACTTAAAAGTACTTGACAGATAGATCTGACCCTTTCCTATTCCCATTCCCTTTCACCTCCCATCTTCTCATTCAGATACGATCCAGCTCTTCTGGTTGTGTGTGCAGTTGGGGGTACTGTAGTCTATCTCAGGGTGGTCCATCTATGGAGACGGTCGGATGAATCCATCAAGAAACGGTGAGTACAGTTACAGTTTTACACCGTTTATCTGGGCTAGCAGTGGAGGGGTTTCAAAGGAGGGAGTCTTGATAGATAGGAGAGGTCGGGGACTTCAAATCTTCGTCAAGCACTCACTCAGCCCGCGGTGTCCATGATCTTGAGCATCCTCTTGATCCTGGTTTGGCGCTAGTTCCCCCGTGAGCCAAGTCTTCAGGGGGAACGATTCGTCTTCTTGTCCGAGATTGAAAGGGGTGCGCTTGATCGAGAGAGAATGAAGAGAGCCGACCACCCGCGACGAGGACAGAGAGGAAGAATGAGTAGACCTATAGATACTGTAAAGTTGGATAGTACGGTAACTCAATGAACGGGTATCGGATTACTGTAAATAGATAGTCTGTGGACGTCATACTGTAGCTTGAGCATCCCAATTGATTCAGTCTCGGTTCGTGGGGCTTCCATCAAATGAAGAAGATTCCGGCAGTTCAAAGGAAGATCGATGAGCAATTGGAACCCGCGAAAGAGGATATTCTACAACAAATACACAAGGATGATCCCGATCGAGACTTTCTCACTGGTTAGTTGGCAAATATTGGGATCGGGTTTAGAGGATTAGGAAACATTGGGAGATTACATGTTAGGATATTCGGTTAGAGTAATCTGAGTTATTCAGCGATCCCATCGAAGGGACTGAGTCCCGAGCAGATCATTCAACTGGCCGATAAATACTCGGGTTACGGTAAGTTCAACGTGGAGGAGGGAAAGGTGTCGGGCAGTGTGTACACGGATCGCAGTGAAACACATCTCAAGATGCTCTCTGACGTGAGTCCCTTTGGTCATCTGACGTGAGTCCCTTTATGACGATTCCGATCTACTCAATGTGTATCCTCTTGTACAGATCTACCACGGCTATGCCTACTCGAACCCTCTCCATCCCGATATCTTCCCTGGAGTGAGAAAGATGGAGGCCGAAGCTATTAGAATGGTTAGTATTCTCATCTCCCGTTACTTTTTTATTTTAATGTTTTGATAAGCTTTCTAGCTCTATTCATTCTTCTTTTCTCTTTTTGTTATTCTCACAAATTCCCCTGCAGACCCTCAACCTCTTCCGTGCTCCTGAAGGTTCATCCGGAAGTATGACAACAGGAGGAACAGAGAGTATCATCATGGCCTGCTTTGCCTACCGTAATCTCGCTCAGGTACCGTAACCCAGTCTATTCCCCTAGTTACCGTACTCCTCTTCAGTCCCGCGGTATCGAGAACCCTATTATTCTGTGTGCAGAGACCGCTCATGCAGCCTTCGATAAGGTTAGTTGCAGTGTATACATTACTCCCACCCTACCGTAATCCCCACAACTACAGTAACCCAATCTCTTCAGGCAGCGTATTTGTGTGCAATGCGTATTAGACATGTTCCAGTTGACGAAAACAATCGATTGAATGTGAAAGCGATGAAGAAGATGATAACAAGTGAAGTTTGCGTGGTTAGTTATACTTATATTATTGTTATTTGCGAAGGCAGCGCTTTCAGTTCTAATAAAATTGGTGCAACAGTTGCATTTCTAAAACGTAAATAGCTCTAACAATAAGTGTTCCCCCGATACTCGATTTCTCCTCAGCTGGTCGCCTCTGCCCCCAATTTCCCTTCGGGAACCGTCGATCCGATCGGTGCTGTTTCACAGGTACTTGCCCCCCTTATCTGCTCCTTCTTTTGATTCCATATTCATCCTTCTCCCCTTCTCCTCCCCCCTCCCCTCCCCTCCCCCTCTCCCCCATCTCTTCCTTTGCAGCTCGGTGTCTCCTACCGTATCCCAGTGCACGTCGATGCCTGTCTGGGTGGATATCTCATTCCCTTTCTCTCCGATGCCGGATTCCCCATTGAACCCTTCGATTTCACTCTTCCTGGAGTCATGTCCATCTCATGTGACACTCATAAGGTACCGTACTCCTCTACTCCCTACCGTACCATCATATTACCGTTCCCTCTTCAGTATGGTTGTACTCCGAAGGGAAGTTCCATTGTGATGTACCGTAACCAAGATCTTCTTCACCATCAATATTTCTCTGTTCCTGAATGGTGTGGAGGAATCTATGCGACCCCCACTATCACAGGTACACACAATTAATCAATTTAAACAGGCATTACACGTTTACATGACTTGCTAGGAAAGGTACAGCTCAATATCATCTATGCGTGAATTGTTAAAAACATCTCTGTCTTGATTGTTTGTGTCTGTTCCTTTTCCCAAATGGTTTAGATGACGGTAGGATGAACAATTTGTTTAAAGGTTCGCGAGCTGGAGCGAATGCAGCTGTGACTTGGTCAACTTTGTTGTATATGGGAAGGGATGAATACGTCGAGAGATGCAGACGAATTGTGAAGGCTACGAGAGATATGGCTGAGGGAATACGGAAGATTGACGGATTGAAGGTACGGTAGGGAGGTTGTGATACTGTATTGGAGAAAATGGGATGAGGTACGGTAGCATAGCAGTAGTATTGGTCATATTAGGAAGTGGAGAAGACGATATAGCGATAATAGTGTGAGGTGTCGTTCAGTTGCACGGTTCCCCCGATGTGTCGGTGGTTGCCTTCCGCAGTGACGCATGCAATATCTACGCCGTCGGCGACCGTCTCCACAAGTTGGGATACAACCTCAACACCCTACAGAATCCCTCTGCGTACGTTCCCTAGTCTCTCCTACCGTAACCCCCTCTACCGTACCCCCTTACAGTATCCACGTATGTCTTACGTACAACCATGCAACAGAGAAGGCTGTCTCAACCTTCCTCTCTGATCTTCGTAAATCAACGGAAGAAGTGATTGCCTTGCCGGACAAGGGCAACAGTTCATCTACAGTAAGTCCCTTCCCTTTCCCTCCTCTCACTTTGATGTCCAGGCTGCTCTCTATGGAATGGCTGCCCAAATCCCGGACAAGTCGTTGGTGGATGAGATGTGTTATGCTTACCTCGATGCGTGCTATGCACAACCTCCCAAGAAGTAGATCGTGGTATATAATCTATTGATAGTACCGTAATATAGTATTTAAACAGTCGTTTCTAGTCATACCGTACCTCTTCCAATCCCTCGTGTGATTCGTATCCTGTGTTAATGGCCATTCTGTGATATACGTTCATTCTTTCGTAAAGTAGGAAATTCATTCATTTTTCGTACACAATAGACAAGAAGGGATTAGTGCACGTGAGGGAATTGTGTGCTACAAATGCTATCTCCCACTAATCTCTTACTTCTCCCTTTCAAATACAATAATGAAGCTTTCTACACTATCGTAATACTGAAATGATCTTCAAGGGGGTAGACTGAAGGCAAGCAATGTCTCTCTCGGGATATGGTAACTATCGAACAAGTCTCCCCCGGGTACTGTAACTCTCGAGTAGCGAGAGTATTGATTGGGGGACGAGGACATGGAATCAACAGTAGACTAGTGAATACACGGTCAATTACAGGGTTAAGGGAATGAGACTACAAACTACAACAACGAAATAGTCTTATGAGTGTTAGAAGAACGAGTTAAACGAGGGAAGGAATCACGAATCTGTAGTTATCACTTCCCTACCCGTACCCCTTACGAAGATGACACGAGCGCAGTCCTCTGTGAGGACTTGCAGATAATGAATGTAGTCATCCAGACCTGAATCCGGCATAGAATAAGAATACGGTAGGAAGGAAGAGCGACTTACCGTCTCTGGTATGAGGGGGTTTGGGTAGGTTGAGAACGATCAATTGAGATGAAGAAGAATGCTCCTTGATCAGGTCGTTTAGTCGCATTGCAGTGTGCATCTTGTGAACCTGTCAAGGTAAGGTTAACCTTACGAGTAATAAGGTAGACCTTATCGTAAGGTCACACTAACCACCCCTCTTACCTTATGCTTGTCAAGAGCCTTCAGTCGTTTCGCTCGGTCCTTATTCAACGTCTCAGTACAGCTTTCATTGTCCTCCTCCTTAATGTGCTACCGTAATACTCTGTATTATACAGTACACTTCCCTTTACAGTATGCCTATGCCTCCCCTACCCTACAGTACCCACCCTCACCTTATTCTCTTCTTCCTTCTTCGAATCATCGCTTTCACTCGAAGCTTCTCTCTTCTTTTGTTCTGCTGTTACAAGAGGCTGAAACGCTGCTTACAGTAATACAATGGACATACAAAATTCCATCAAATATTTTGTCTCTTGTTGTGTTTCGCAGTGAAGGTGATGAGATATCTCACACTCATCTGTCGTAATCCCACACCCGACCGCAGGCTGTTTTCGTTCATCTTTTGAATGAACTTGGTCCTTTCTTCCATTACAAGAGTCCTTTCGAAGGCGTTCTTTGATATTTCCGGATCAGCCAATTCAACGATCTGAAGACAAGTAATATTTTTTTATTCTAGTTATAGCTACAGAACTCTTCCCCTACCGTAATCCTCACAAACAAAACTTCGTACCAGAATCTTGGCGTCTATCCTCAGTTGATATACGTATTTCTGTAGTTCCTTCTGCATCTTCGTATTATTGTCGTTCTCTTGAGCTATCGCAATGATACGAATCTTGCATCCCCTCCACACCTTGAAGGGATACGGTTGATTACTGTAGACTGGATTACTGTACTTTGTGTTGTTTGAGCAGATAAGCAATAAGCAGACAGAGTCCTCCATCCTGTATGATCCAGTACACATCGATGCATCCACTCAATTTGTAGAGTCCCGAGGGGAATTCAACTATTCCCTTCGCTACCAGAAGACACATCTCAGAGGCGACTGCGGCAAGCAGCTTATCTTAAGGAATTTTGATTTGATGAGATAATTAGGATAGGATACTAAGAGTCCTTCCAGCCTTCAAAGACCACTACAGTCTCTCCCAAGACCTTCTACGGTAACCCTCCCCTTTCACTCACCGATAAAGGTAAGGTACTCAGTATCCACTACTCCATTCTCTTCCGTTTCTTGATTCGGCCATGCAATAAGCATCGTATTCGGTTTGAGTCCACCCAATCCGACCGATTGAATGAGAGTTGCGATGGAACCGAGGATCTCAAGAGAGTACGGTAAGAACAGTATACGGATACTGAACGTCTACTTTTAGAAAGGGCAAGGGAGAGTCAACAACAAACTAACCTGATCTTCTCCATAAACGACTGCCTTGGCGAATCCTCGAAGACGAATGGCATTCATGTCAAATTCCATTCGGGTTCGGATCTACAATCATACGGTACATCGTTATACACCGCAACCAATGCGCATATCTAGACCCATTTTCCACTAATCTTTTGAAGGATAGCCAACATTACTTAGCATACTAACTATGAAATTCTAATATACACATCAACGGCTAAAAATGAACAAGACTGGCATTACGGATATTAGGCCAAATGCCAATGTTTATGCCAACGGATATACGGTACCTGCTCAATTCTCTTTCTGTCGTCTGCACTACACGGGTCTCCCTTGAGGAAGGATGACACGATTGTCAGTCCCTTTCCAGCCTGAATAAGGGGAATTTTTTTTGGATGGGAGGAGGGATTACGGTAGAGAGACAAAGGGGGGGGGGTTATACAGTAGAAGAGAAGAGGATCGAACCTTGAGTTGAGTAGCGAGATTGAGGAGGTTGAGATATCGGAGATCGAGAGTGTCACGGGACCAGGGTTGGGAGAGAATGAGGAGAAGTTGGGGTCTGAACGGAGAGATGGGACTTGAGATGGGGAGATGGGTTATGAGAGGAATGTCAAGTGTTGGCACATAAGAACACAAAGAACCACTATAAATGAGAGCTATAAAGATAGTGAATACCTCCAGTTCTTCGGATGCGGGTCCTTGTCCTCAATCTTCATCAGAGAGTACTGAGCAGTAGTCAGAGCCAATCCTCTTATTCCATCTCCCCATTCCTTCTTCGCTCTGAAGTAACCCTCAACGATCTATCCTCTCACAATCTACCGTAATCCTCACTATCAACTGACCCCTTCCACTCGACGTATTTGTAGATGGCAGCACACAGGATAATCGAGATCATGGCGTAGTCCCAGTGAGTGGAGAACATTATGAAGAAACAGAGGAAGGCACCGAGAAGAGAAAGGGACCTGAGCGGGGAGGATCAGTAAGGGGGTACGGTAGGGATACGGTGGGTGGGGGCAAGATTAGTAAAGCCCACAATGACTAGAGATGTATGTCTTTTTGAAAGTGACAAAAGAGATGAACTGACCAATGGTAGTATCTGAATCGAGGTCTCCAATTGGGAGCTCCGAGGAGCGAGTGAAGGGCGCAGACTACATTGACGAAGGCATAACACATGAGGAAGAAGAAATCGACAACCTGAATCAGGGAGATTATGGTAGAATGGGGTTACTGTAGGGAGAAGATGGAGTACGGTAGGAATACTTACGGCTGCGATGGAGTCCATAGCACCCAGAAGAATTGCACATTCAGCGATGATTGTAGTAAGGATGAGACTGAAGGAGGGTTACGGTAGGAGAGGGGTACTGTAGGATAGATCATGGGAGACTGTCCAAGAATTCTAGAAATATACAAAATAGCTAACCCATAGAAAGGCTCGTTGTTCGCAGTCATTTTCTTGAAGGGACGAAGGAGTGGAATGACCTACAGTATAACATTAAATAGATAGGATTACGGTAGAACTCACGTCATCCTTAGCTATTGATTGGAGAAGACGAGGAGCCGAACACAGACATTGGAGGGCTGCACCGAAGGTGGAGAGGAAGGAACCTGGGAGGGGAGGGTAAGGGGTACAGTAAAGGGGGGGGGGGTACGGTAGAAGAGACACTAATGACAAGGAGAGCTAAAAACTGGGGTAAAAGGACTAACCGATGAGTAGAACCCAAGGGGAGGGCCAAGCTAGATTGGCCACTACCATCCCTCCCTGCATTGACGCTCCATTTCTGAAAGCAGACTTTCCCTTACTAACGATTGGACGAGTACTTAAGAGTTACAGTAATCTCAGCTCATTCTCACTTGTCTCGTAGTACAAGTGGATCAATCGCAGCGCCGAAGACGAACGCGAGAGAGAAGTAAATGAAGGAAGTTGTCAGCTGGGCCGCGATTGTTCCCCCCGGAATCGACGCTTGCGGGTTCTTCAGGTCACCTGCACATCAATCCAGAGATTACTGTATCCGACTACCGTAATCCCTACCGCTCATATTCGCCCCTGTGAAGATTCCCGTTACAGCAGGGAAGTAAATGGCGAGGAAAACGAAGAAGGAAGTGCGCACGTCCTGTACACATCATGACATACCCATTGAGCACCCATCTAATATCCATCGTAAACGAAAAGCACAATTATATTATTTCTTTCTTATTGAGCTACAGTGTGTGTTAGCTTCTCAGAAATAACTGTATGCTTGTATAATATCTCGACTCAAAGGTAATACGTAACTCTTACATCGGAATTAGCAAGCAAAGTGAATGAAGAGGGAGTGAATCTCTACCTGGAATACATCCCTTGATCTATCTGCTGCTATTCCCGGTGCTGCCTCGAACTTGTCCATGTAAGCGTGTCCCAGATTCTCTGAATTCATCCATGCCGTTATTCCAATCAAAAGAGGTAATCATCGACTGAAGGGTATATCTCACGAGTGAATGCATTGCTCTTCATTCCGGGGTATCCATTGAGACATCTCAAGAGAGTCGCATTGAACTCCTCCATGTCTCCTCCATGGGGATGGGCAGAGAGAATGGTATGGTTGATACTCGCGAGTAGATCCGTGTTACTGCAAGAGGAGTACTAGTGGGAGACTAGGAGAAGGGACTGCAAGGGGTACGGTAACGGGGAAGGACGTACTCTTGGTTACAGTAGTCGCAGAGATCGTCGAAGGTTGCATTGAGGGGAAGGACGGCACGGGATTGAAGGAGACGGTCACCATATGCACACACGCTGAAGGGAGGGGATGAGAAGTATTTATTTATTCTACTCATTGCATATCAATAATAATTGAGGGAACTATACAGTATGGAACTACCATTCCTCTTCATATTCTTGGTCTCTTCTACCATTCCCCTCTCCCCTACCATCTAAGCCCAGCCCCGCCCCCTCCCCTATCTCTTCCCCTACCCTACTCACTATGGTCCCGCATCAGGACTCAGCGTCTTCGCCACTCCTCCAGCATAGCAAGCAAGAATCGACGCGATCACACATACCAACGAAACCTCAAATTATGATTGTGAATTGCTTATCGTATGTCTTAGTCTACTGTAGCTATCGTAACCTACAGAACCCCCTCCCCCCGCACTGCCTTACCGGTGCCAGAAGTTGCACAAACTTGACGCCCATGGCAACGATACAGAATTCGAGAATGAGGAAAAGAGTCGAGTAAATCCGAAGATTGTTAGTCATCATGCCCCATACTCCTGAATACGAATTCCTTCGACAAGAGAAGAATGACAACACTAACCAGTCTCCGAGTGAACTTCAGGCCCGCCAATTGTCAGACCGGGAAATAGGTATAACTGAATGCAATATCGATTGATCAATACGGTAGTTCTCTTACCAAGAACACTTCCGTTCCTCCGACCAAGTACATAGAAGTGGCTACCGTATTCGCCAGGTAAAAGAGCACTCCAACAGCGGAACCAAATTCGGGTCCCAGATTACGACTTATCATGAAGTACGCACCTTTAAGGGTCTATGAATTCAATTGTGGAAAGCACCTAAGAGAAAGGGTTAAGGAGAGATAAATACCTCCAGACTCGATTACTCCGTTTGTAGCGACCGCAGACAACGAGATACACGTGAGGAAAGTCTGCAACGCGAGAGATTAAAGATCAAGGAATAAAAGGATTAAAGATCAAAGATCAGGGACCAACCGTGAGACAGCAGAGAAGAAGCAGAAGACATGTCTGTCCCAATCCTGCGATGCCGACAATCCAGAAGAGACGAATGAACATTGTGACTCCGAGTATGTGTTGGATAGTGGGAAGATACACTCCGAGAAGCACTCCCAGATCAGCCTGAGATACACAATCCTACTATTCTTCTTCACTCCATCTATTCCTTTCCGCTTCCTACCGTACCCCTCATCTACAGTATCTTATAGCATCCCTCATCTACAGTAATCACATTGTCCCCATTTATAATACAAGCATCTCCTCGTATCCCCCATCTACAGTACCTTCTTCTTCTTGCTTTCTTCTCTTTCTAATGGACCGGGAGTGGTATATCCCTTGATGAAACTGCTGAGATAGGGAACGGAAGGTTCATCGTAGAGGGCGAGTCTGTGTCCTTCTTCATTTTTCCACGGCACTTGTTCACCTTAACAGTCATTTATTTTAATATATTACCTATCATACTAAACTACTGAATAAGTTAAGATCATTTTGATTCTCATCTCCAAATTCGCCTTCGTTTCGTCATTGTCCCCTCGTGCACCCAGCTCTACGTAAGATAAAAGTCGAAAGTGATCGCAACCGTTCCACTTTAACCGTGACAGTTCGCGCACCCCTTCACATAGTCAATGCATAAAAGCACTCCAACACCCGATTAGCGTAACTCAGTTCGGTTAGTAAAGCGTGCGAGGTAGTCAAAAGTGAGACATACACTCCCTGTGTCTTGGTAGGTCGCCGTGGAATTGAACCGATCGTTGTGGACTGTCATTATCCGATTCCGCGGCTAATTGTCCCATCTCAGGAACTGACTTCGTGTTCAGTTTACAGGAGGGAGTAGCGAGATTGTGTACAGTGAATCTACACGACGCCACCTTCGGGATGGATTGTGGTCGATTCTCCTGCACCTCCGATGGCTTCTCATCCCTCGGCACCAAAGGTTCGTTCTCTTTCGAGCCTCCAATCTCCATCGCTATACTTCCTATTGATTCACCCGCATCGTTCATTCTGAAACTCCATGCAGTTTTGCACGCGAAAACACAAAAAGGTGACTCAAGTGGATAAATTAGGAGGCACTACGAAGCTAACAGGGTATCTATGAAGGAGTGAAGGGAACGAGCTAGGCCGTGATCACTGGAAATGTCAAGAGTTTGCAGGATCCAGTGAGTTAAGAGGGCAAACGAACACACACAAGTAAGTCGCAAGAAGGATCAACGGATTCAGTCAATACTGGAGAAGATCACACTACGGTATAGTACTGTACACTACAGTACCTTATGAATTATTTAAAAATTTGAATTTCATTTGAATTTTTAAATTACACAAAATTCAGAATTCATAAATCAATTTTCATCTGTGCAACACGAAAAAAACAAAGATCAACTTATAGGCGTGCGGTAGATCACAGGAAACATGACAAAGAGTCTGAAGCTCAAAGTTCGCGCGCGAAATAGACGGGCAGATGGCAAGAGGGAAGAGGGAAGTAAAGAGAGGAAGAGAGGGTATAAACAGAGGAAGGGAACAGTCTGTGGAGGGGAATAGGACTCGATAGATGAATGAAGACGGCAGGAGACAGATTGCGAGTCTCTCTTAGACGATGGAGGGGACAACCAGAGAACACTCTCATTAGTAAACAAGACAAGCACATTCTGTTAAGTGTTAGGCATACGCTAAACAGCGTAAGTTAGAGTCCCGTCCATAATACGTTGTTTTGGTGTGGAGAGAAAAGCACTGACCATCTCCCATACTGATAGTCGACAGATTTCTCACTTTCTCCTTCGATTCGCCTACTCCATTGGACATGCTGCAAATACACTTCTCTTCTCAATTGGTCCCTTGCTATTCAAATTGTCCAGAGTGAGGAATGCTGTGGATGTGTTGGAGTGATAATAGTTGACGGGAATGATTGTGATACGGGACTCTTCCCCTATCCCTTCTCTCCCCTTTCCCTCTTTATGCACAGCTCTTTCCATTAGTTCTTCTACCTACACAGACTTTTCACTCTTTCTATGCAAATGGCTTACTCATCCATGTTTATTATGAATAACATTATTGAATAATCTGTTCCGTCCTTTAGCTCATTCCTACTTTGCTGCACTCTTTTCATAAAGCTTCTCTCTCATCGGAAATAGGAACGAGACAACTGTCGGAATGTTTTCCTCTTCATCACTAAGTGAACGTACTTAATATTCTCTGGAGATATGATGACTTCTTCAGGAGGACGTCCTTGTTCTGCTTTAGGCATGAAGATATTCGACTTCCACCAGGGAACCTTCCTGAAATGAGTATTGAAAGGACTGAACGGGGAAAGGGAAGGAAGTACCATAGTCGAAGGAGAAAGATATCGATATACACTTTATCCTCTTTATTCCGTTTACGTTTAGAGGGAACGAGACTCATTGCATAGTGGATGAGAACGGAGAGTATGGATGAATCACTTGAAGTACGAAGGGGGAAGGTGGGATAAGGGAGGGATAGGGGGGAGAGGGAGGGAGAGGGACAGGGGAGAGATATAGATGGATAAATGTTTGCATTTAGATCCCTTGATAGACAAGCAAAGACTGTCTATCGGGAGACAATCGCCTGAGGGATCAAGAGAGGGGAACGGAATACCTGTACTATCAAGGAATACTGACAAGGACTGGAGATGGACTCTCTTATATGATGTCACGGGCTACTAGAGAGTACTTTGACTAATAGATAAGTAAAGGGAAGAGAATGCGAGATAATGAGGAAGGGAAGAGAGAGATAGATATGCGTGGTCGGGAGGAGTATCTCTCAATGAAAACCGCACCTTTCACTATCACCCCCCCTTTGGTCTGTCGCTCTCGTCTCTCTCTTCATTACACTCTCATCAAGTATCACTTTGATACTTCGGAAATACAACTTGACACTCTACCAGTTACGACATTTCCAGTGACGAACACTCACTATTTCGGGATCATCTAATAGTCCGGAAAAGAGGTGTACTATTGCGACCTTTGGGGCTGTACTTAAATTGCAATTACATCACAACTTCTCCACAGCTTTTTCATGAACACTGCAGTACGAATTATGCAGCTTGCTATTTAGGAATTCCATTCAACACATATTGTCGGTCAAATTTACGTTCCGCGCATTCTTGATTGGACTTGCGTTATTTAGCATAAGTACATAGCCAAAAGTGTAAATAACCAACGGAAGACGGAATCATTACCGTCGGAACGCAAATTTGAATGTGTGGATCGACAATAATCATTCACAATTGTGCACAATATCATAATTAGAGAAAAACGATCTCTGTTCGGGTTTCAATCATTGGTAACAATCGAGGAATATTTCAGAAACAGAAAGGCACAATATCATAATTGGAGAAAAACGAGTTTCAAATCACGAGTTTCAAATCATATTATTTCCGAAAAAGTTCCGTCTGTAAACACATCACAGAATACACACTTCTTTGAGCAAAAAATATATATCATTTTCATTCTCTCATCTGATAATCTCACAATACCTCACAGGGAAATAGAAGTGAAAATTTTGCTACATACTTATGCACAAGGTATCTTCCCCATTGTCCTACCGTACTCTCCGTCCGACTTTCCTATTCTACCGTATACCTCCTCCTCTACCGTATCCCCTCCCTCCCTCCCCTAGTACTCACTGTGCATTGTCGTCGTTGTTGTCGTTTTCCATGGGGAAGGCAGTCCTCTTCTTAGTGGAGGGGGCGGCTGACAGTGAGTGAATAGTTCGATTATCATTTCTCCCTCGTAACTCCCCCTCCCTCTTCTCTTCATTACCCCCCCCCCCAACTCGTCACCCTGTTTATACCTCCTGCAACAATCTCTACACAAGATACTCGTCTCCAACTTCTGTTCCTCGGCAATTCATTCGTTTCCCCGTTGGTATTCGTGTTCTCTTCAGAGGGAGTATTCGAGGGCACTTCCTCCCCAGCTTCAGCTTGAAGTTCCGCACGGCGATCCATACGGAATCTCAAGGAGACAGTTACGGGAAATCGAGGGAACCAATATAGCCACGGAGAACACTATTAAGTACGTATTACCCTCCAGACATTTGGTATTACTCTTTCCCATTCGAATATGGGAAAGTTTTAAAATTACTGGAGTACGTCGGAAGATGTGAACATTAGAAGATGCAAAGTCGAGAAATGTAGACGTATGAAAGGATGAATGTAACTGACGGACTCGAGAAGGGACTAGATAGATCTAGAAAATATGAATGGGACAGGGTGAACTGACCGAGTGAAGGGACTGTAGGTGTGGAGTGAAAGAGGAAGGAGTAAAGGAGGGATAGAGACGAGAGTTCACTTGACAGTCTCTCTACCGTAAGCCGATATCATGCATTCTAATCAGCCCTTCCCATTCCCCGTTTTCCATGACAAAAGCCAATTCACTGATCATTCGTCCAAGTGTCACATTCAATATTACCTCACTTTGATCAACTTCTTATTGTCAAGTGCATCACTAATACACGTCATTGATACCACTTTCCTACTTAGAAAACACTGGATTCTCTATCCTCTGATGGTCGAGTTATTATCGAGAGATGTTATTTCACACGTCTTTGGTCGTAAAATTAGAGAGATAAGCAGTTATGAGTGTGCTTGGTTGTCTGGTCTTCTCGAGTCTCCTTATTCCTCTTCGTTCTGATTCCTTTTGTCTCAACGACCAAACTGTCTTCAACCACTGCAACGACAAGTACATCGAAGAAAAGGTCTTTGCTGTAATCAACAAGAACGAGATAGATGTTGACCACATCCAGATGGAAGTAGAGGTATTCCCTTCCCAGTCCCTTCCATTCCCTTCCCCCTTCAGTCCGACCTCTCTTCATATCTCAATCAGAACACAGGCTATTGGCTAGTCTCGGTCTCCTCAGTATCCGACCTATCCCTATGTGCGTCTCCTGAAGTTGAGAATCTTCTCGTTTCTTGTCTTCTAGTCAATCAGAAGACAAACATTGCTGTTCTTGTACAGAAATTGATTTGAATTCATCCGATAAATTGTAAAAATAAAAACGTAAACATTTGATTCACCAATATGGACAACGAAGTTGCTCATGATAAATTCTGATAAATTGAGGAAAGTAGGTTACAGTTGTTGTACACAAAAATAAGAACAAAATGTGAAATTAAATTGTTTACGGTAACATACAGTAACACAACGTTGAAAAAGTAATGTCCTGAGACGACTTATTTTTTAAACATATTTTGTCAATAAATTCATTTTGAAAAAATCTTCAAAAAACTGTCGTTTTTTCATGTTTATTTATCACTTCAGATAAGCTGATACCTTAGAACTTGCCCATAGCCTAGTGCTCGACGTTGAGTGTTCACTGTTAGCTTCTCGTAAGTAGAAGTGTAGTCTAATGAAAGGACGATTGTTGCAGAGGGAGTATGCGGGTCTCGCGAATAAACGGAAGAAGGAGAGGTGAGATGTTTATTGCTCTCACAGCTGTTTATCTATGGCAATCTGTCATGGCTCATCCTCATGGGACCGTATAGCGGTGCGTCCTTTTTGCCTTATCGACCCATCTAGCGGAAGTCATTTATCTTATCTATCTTCTTTTGCTAATACACGCTACGCACAACTTGTTCAAGGCAATAGTATTTCCATGCTAACATATTCATGTTCTGAAAGTCGCTTGCCTTCTGTTCTGTCCATTGCAAAAATGTCTTCCATTGTGTGGTCCCTTGAACTCTATTTTTCCTATGCAGTCCAATTCCATGCTAGCGCAAAGAAGAATTTATAGAATTGTTTTCCTAATAATCAGGTCTACTATTAAGCGAACGATTTTTCAATGATTTAGTTTCGGAAGGTAAATAGATATTTACCAATCGGGTGGCATAGTTAGCCGCGCATGCATATTTTCCGTGATTATTACTTGTTTTATACTTCCTAAGGGCTCCATGTTTTTCTTGGATCTGATTCATCTAACAAGTACATTTTCGCTAATTCCTCTGCCAATCCCACTTGGAAGGGAAAGAGGGGTGATAGGGTCTTGCCTCTCCCCTCCCTCTTGGATAAAGTCAATTAGCAGTTGCCTGCCACCCTCTCTACAGGGAGCACTGTCCATCTTAAGTGTATGATGTAACACTCTTCGATCCTCTTGGCCATGAATTAACTCTGTCTATCACCCTCTTAGTTATCCCTCCATTCCCTGACTCTTCTTCTTTCCCATATTCATAACGAACTCTCTCTCCTTTCCCGTAGTCTATCTCATTCCCCTCTAAACTGCGTATTAGTGCATTCGTTTGTTCCAGTTCTCAAAGTACTAAACGATAGATTGACCCATCTAAGCCCTTTCATTTCCGTGGGAGGGAGTTCCTTTACAACTCATCGCCCGTTAGTCGCATTCAAAAGAGGCCGTCATTTGAGTTAATCTCTTGGATAGATTAGACGAGTGACCTGTAGAGAATAGGGACTGAATGATGAAGGGAGGCTCGGCTCTACAAAGAGTTGTCGTTGTATTGTCTTTGTGGAGGAGTATGAGAGAATATTCGAATGTGAAAGGGATGAAGAGACCCTCTAGCCAGTCTTCCCCTTATTCTCTCTTGTTCTCGCTATCTATCACCCTGCCGAGATATTCCGTCTTTTCCTTTGGCTGCGCGATTGGAACACTACGATGGTGCCGCATTTTTATATGAGAGATCTAGCAGCAATAGCGAGCTTTGGAATGGCAATGCCTTAGGGGACTCGAGTAATGCAGGACATGCACTATCCCCCTAGCTCTCCCCTATTCTGGCCCCTCCTCTTTCTCTACTTTCCTGTCCACTACCCATCCACCCCTCCCTATCCTAAGCCCCTCCTTTCCCCTTTAATAGAATCGAGACTGTTATCACCTTATCCATCTCTCATCCCAATACCTTCTCTCCCTCTCTCTGCTCTCCCTCCCCGTCTCTCTTCATCCCCTTATTCATGCTCCTATTCTCACCCTTATCCTCTTGTTGTTCGTATCCTTCCTCTTCTGTTTCATAGTCGAAGCAGGCTTTCTTATCATAAAACAAGGTGCGAATATTGTAGTATTATTCTGGTAATGTAGTTAGCTTTGTTGTTTAGTATAATGCAAAATTAACTTATTTAACGGTGTCTGTCGTTAAGAGATGGTATCAAAAATTTATGGCTAGTGTATCACTTACGCCTTACTTTCTTAATGTAGTTTGCCACAACGAGTAACTCATAACAGTTTTTGGTTGTTGTTGGTCTTTGGATCTGATTAGACTGCATTTTATTTTAGTGCTTCGGAATACAGTAGTCCCACGTATATTTGAATGTGTTTGTCTTGTTGCCTTCCTTAAATGTCTGTATGCCCTATTCCTCCTTAGCTGTTCCTTTCCCCCTTCTCTTTTTGTGACATCTCCTCCTCCTCTCCTTCTTTTTCCTCCTCTCCTTGCTCTTCCCTCCGTTCCCTTTGTACCTCTCACCTTCCTCTCCCCCTTTCCCTCCCAATCCCTTCATTCCTTCAGGAATGGCAGCGGCTTCAGTAGCCTCTTCATCTCTCACATGTACTTGGTCTTCATCGGGTATGTTTCCTCTTCATTTCATTCCGAAGTACACTTCACTTTCTAATGTATATCAACATGACTCTGTTTAGGGTGCAGTCTGAGGGCACTAGATGGTGGTGCAAGAATAATTTGTTTCCGCCATACGTGGGCAGGGTCTGCCGGTAACTTACCGCAGTAGTCCGCCCATATATACATATCGCACAATTTCGCTAAGAAATTATTTTGCAGTGAGCCAACCAATACATGAAAAGCTTTTGCAGTAAGTCACCCAACCACGGTACCAGCAACCGTGCCCACCTATGGTTTCCGCTTAGCACACAATGTTATCATAGTGTATCTAGCACATAAAATGATCATATTACCTATATATGAGTGTAGAAGAGGACTGCTCTGAATACGTAATCAGTCGATTGCTCATGTTCAGGTTATGCTTCGTCTTCGATGTCGGAAGAAGACCTGGTGATGAGTGGAGAGGAGAAGGAGGGGGAGGGGGAGGAGGAGAGGAGACCCTCGTTGTATCCAGGCATATGTCCACACTGCAAACACATCTACAATAAGGTGGGTATACTGTAATCACTTGAAGGGGTACTGTAGTGTGAATACCAAGGGTAAACTGCATGCTATGTGATGGAGGATAGTCACAAGTTGCGTTGTTGTGCTGTAGTCCCCTCTCCCCTACCACTTCCCCCGATCTCTCCTCCCCCTATTCCATCTGTCCCTGGTCTCCCCCCAAAGGTGTCGTCCCCTACAAAGAGGCCGTCTCTAATTGGTATCTAAACACTCGCAATTTGGTCAACTGCCGTCGTATTGCGAATACGTTGAGAAGGGAAGAGATGGGCTATTGAGATAGGGACGACTAATGGGGAGAAGCTGTTAATTGGCTCTTGGGACTGTGATTAGTACGGCCATGTTTATTGGTGGAGAGTACTTGGTTATGGTGGAAGTGAGAGTAGAGGGAGAGCAAGAGCAGGCTCACTGTCCCTCTTGGTATTCTGTCTGAGGGAATTGTTCCGGGAGCGACATTCCCCCTGTACATGGACACTATCCGGAAGTGACTCCGAATCGTTCCTTTAGGGGAGAGAAGGTGGACGCTAAGGAGAAGGAAGGGAAGGAACAATCTGTTTACTCCATTACGGACTATGTACTCCTGGGGTACTGTAGTAATTGGACTGCCGTTCCCAGTTGATAGGGCCCCTCTCTCTATTCTATTCACGGGTCAACTAATATTGAGAGGGAAAGAGATGAGACTATGTGCATACTGTGGATAGAGGGAACGGAAAGGGTGGCGAGGGGGTCAATGGGAGGGGGAAGTTGTGAGGACTGGCTGATGGGGGGTAGTACGGGTGGGAGAAGGGTTTGGAGTCAGTTCAGGGGATAAATGCTCGTATTTGAAATTTGTTTTGCGGTAGGGATAATTTTCCAGCGGCGGTAGGGTGGGCATGTAAATCAAGAATTTAGAACAGCGGTGGGGGTAATTTTGCGATGCGGTATGGATCATTTTATAGTAAAAGACGGTTTGCGGGCGGGAGGGGTCTCACCCCGAAAAATATAATTAAATACAGTATTTTCCCCTGAGTGAGTTGTAAGCCTAAGAAGGGGATGATTGGCTGTTTGATCAGTATGAGGCCTTCCATTACTGGCAATCCTTGCATTCTCGCTAACTAAGGCCATAAGAGTGTACTGTAAAGGCGCCGCGAGAGTTCTTCTTCTTGCTTAATCTTCACGCCTCGCATTGCACAATCTCTCCCCTATCCCTTATCCCTTCCTCCTCCTCTCCCCCCCCCCCCTTATCCCTTCCCTCACTTGTAATTGTCCCTCTTCTATAGCTTGTCATCCCATCCTATCCCTCCTTTCCTCTTTTGTCTCTCTCCATCCCTTGCATTCCCTCGTATACACAACATACGTTCACTGTGTAATTTAGGGTCTTGTACAGGAAGAGGAGAAGGGAAGGGAAGGGAGTTGCGTCATGGATGAGATTGGGTTGAGGACATGTTGGGGGGAATGAGAAGGGAGAACACCTGTTGGATACTGTAGATCACTTGAGATGAGAGGGGGACTTGTGATATTGGAATCTGTTACGACGAAGAGGGTAATAAGGAGGTGATGAATGAATGGAGGAGAGACTAGGGGGGAAGGGTCAATGGGGGACAGAGGGATTAACACGGGCTGATATTTGCATGAGATGAGTCTATCTGAGGGAGGGAGGGAATCGATGGGAGATACATCCGGCTTGCTCTTCTTATGGGGATTACTGTAGAACTGTGAAGTGGCCACTTGCATGTTGTGTAGAGGAGTGCACGCAGTAGTTGAGTCCTATCCGAGGGGATCATGGTCATTCATCAGTGCATATTTCTCCAAAGAGCTCAGTTTCCGTACAAACCTGATACAGATTCTTTGTCCGTAGTCTCCTTCCCCCTTCCCTTCCCCATCTCTCCCTTATCCCCCCTCTACCATACATGGGCACGGACCGGTCGGTCGGGTGGTAGGCACCTCATTCTGTTAGAAACGGAACTTGGAAGGCACTACATTATACGCAATCTATAATTGGTAGGCTGCCAAAACCCCACTGGTAGGCCCCAGTCTGAAATAATTGACGGTAACGCTGCCCATGTATGCCCTCTATCCTCGTTTCCCTTGCAGCCAGTGACCCTCCAATGTGGTCACTCCCTCTGTACTTCCTGCTGCCACGATCTCCTCTCTCAACTCCAAACCCGCTGTCTCTCCCGCAGTCGAATTCGTATGGGAATCGCCTCGTTGTCCTACTCTTCACTCAATAAGGTAAGGCAATCTCAGAGATAGTTTTACCCAATAAAGGATTAATTCAGTCTCTGTCCTCTTCGTCTTCTCATCTCAGTCGATATTCAACTCCCATTCAAAGTCCAAGATGCATTGTGTGCGGGGAACCGCCGAAAAAGGTGAGATCTCGTCGTCTATAGGGATACGGGAGAGGATACTGTGGTTGAGAGTACCGTGGTCCTTATGGTAATTCTTTTCCCTTGCAGAGTCCCCCTGTCCCTAATCACGATCTCGACGCTTTTCTTCGAACGGTTCAATTGCCGAAGAAGCTAAGAGATATGTTGAAGGATGGGAAGAGGTGAGGGGAGTACTGTAGGGAAGGGGGGTTACGGTAGGAGGAGTACTGTAAGGGTGAAGGAAAGAAAGGTATTGTTGTAGGGTAGAAGAGGAGGACGACAGTTGGAGGGAGGATTCGATGGTTGGAGAGAAGAGCGACCCCATCACCATTCTCGATTGTAATATCGCTATTGTGGGTGGAAGGGGAGTGGGAAAGACGAGTCTCGTGAGTTATTGCAACTTTATTTATTTATTTATTTATTATTTATTTATTGCAAGTTATTACTAGGGAATAATAACTTGCAATAAATAAATGTATATAGTAATCTGATATGTAGTAATAAAGGTGATTACCGAAGGGGAGGTCAGTCATTAGTAGATGATTATTCATTGGCATTTTTTACCATTCCATCAAAGGCTGTCGGGTCCCTTTCATTTATGTGTAAGAAAGACCGCTTTTCCTTGAATATCAGCAAAAAATCAATAATATGACGATCTAGATACCGAAATAGGTTAGGTATCATACATGGGCTACTGTTCTCCGAACATTTTTGCAGGCTGCCTTACATGATTAGGGAAAACGAAAAGCAGCCTTCCTAACAAGTGTTTTGCACTGTGATTCTCTAGTGCAAACATAGATCAAATAGTACGTCGGAGCCGACGTAACCAAGGCACTTTTTCATACGTGGGCAAGGTCTGCCGGCAGCTTACTGCAGTAGCCCTCCCATACACGGAGATTGCGCTGTTTGGCAACTATACTATTTTGCAGTGAGCTAACCAGTATTACAAAAAGTTCTGCAGTAAGCTACCCAACCACGGTACCTGCAACCGTGCCCATCTATGCACTTTTTGCCTTGAAAATTTGGAGAATCAAGGCAGTTTGGCCGCCAAAACCATCACTTTATGTAAAAATATGCTGGATTTTGAGCTTTTTGGTGCGAATCAAGGCACTTTTATCCCTTTCTCCATGAAAGAATCAATTGAACTACGTTACTATTTGATCTAATATGGGTGCAGACAGCCATCCTAACGTCCGATCGGACAATCACGCCCACGTATGTTAGGTACCTGCATAGTTTGATGATAATTAGAGGTCGGGAATACTTATTGTTCGTACTATTACCTTGTGAAATTGCAGCAACAAGCTCAGTTGGGCAATGACATGTTCGTAGAGGAACTATTGGGAATGGAGAGGGTGGACGACGGAAGGACCTGTTCCTCCCCCCAATCTTCCGTATCCGAAGACAGTTGTAGGGACGAACGGAGAGGTAAGATTACTGTAGAGGAGGGTACTGTTTATATCGGAGAGTTAGGGGTACGGTAGGAGCGGGATGGGTAGCATCTCGAGGAATGTATATCAAACGCAGACAACGTTCGCAACCACATTTTGAAAAGTGTACAATTTTAAGTTTTTAAAACTATCAGTTATGCTTTCCAATATAATAGTATCAATGACTTATCAAACAAAGTTCCGGTCGGTGCTACTTATTAACTTATTATGTGCATTGTGACTTAGGGCGCTAATTAAGGAGTACGGTACATGCTGAAGTTACTGGACGACGGGCATCCGATGAGCGAGAAGTTGTCGTTGTCGATGGGGGTCATCGTCATGTATTCCATCTCCGATAGGGAATCCTTCATCGACGCTTCCCATCTCCTCTCCATGTTCCAGTATGCGAGAGGGAAAGAGGTTTGTTCTTTGGATGAAGTTATCTTCTTATTACGAAAGAAATCTCGTAAATTATATTCTATACCATGTTTAATTCATTTAAGCGAGATAAGAACTTGAAAATATTAGATAGCTTTGCAGGTCCCGATAGTTCTCGTGGGATCGAAGAGTGATTTGGACAAGCGAAGAGTCGTTCAATCGTATGAGGGACAGCAACTAGCAAAGCAGCACAATTCACCCTTCTTGGAGGTATTTCTTGAACGTCGGAATTGGGTATAGTATACATACTATTGAAGGGGACTGTGATACCTTTCTAGCTGAAGCTTCCCTATTGTATACTGTGGTTTCGATCGGGAGAGAACGGTATCATTTAGGTCTCAGCTCGCAAGAATGACTGTGTCAACGAAGCATTCTGTGAGTTGGTTCGTCTAATGAAAGTGCGTAAGGCCCTTATCCTCGACTGATCTCTTTACATATCTCCATCCCCCATTTCCCCCTTTGTTTTCTCTTGCCCAATCTTATATCATAAGCTTGTCGCTTCTTGTGTAATATCATTCGTAATAACAAAATGTATCGCTATTTGATCCGTAACTATAAAGTTATTCGATGGACTGTTCCCTTTCAAGTACCAATAAGGCCTACGGTTGGTAATCCACAGCTTACCAGAGGGAATTCCGGGTCTGCGGATTAGTAATTGGGAAATATCGACGGAGGGGGTACGGTAGCACTTAGATCTTATTCCTTTATTACGCTGAAGATGAAACGAATTTGGAATTCGATTGGAAAGACGGCAAAGGATGCAAATTATCAAGGGAAAGCTGTTAAACATGTCGAGGTTTGCATTATGCTCTTTCGATTCAATATTAACTCTGTCAATAATCTGTAATCAGTATCAATAAATATTAATAATCGGTCTTTAATGTAAACATTAACGAACTTTTTGAGGACATGGAAAAGGGATTGAAGACGAAGATTGCTCCGAAGCACGCGAGTGAAGAGAAACACTTTGAAGCTGCGCAGAAGGATGATAAAATAAGAGAGGTGAGAGGATAGTTTAGAGGGGAGGGAATGGAATTGGGTTGAGGAAATCAACAAGAAGTACGACAGTCTCGTAGACAATATGAACAAAATGACTATTCGCTCTTCTGACCCCCCTGAACGATGGACTTCCACTAAGTGAGTCTCTTGCTGTTGACAGTATACGGTTCATGGCATACTGTAGCTTCCCGGGTATTCTAGGGATCTTCCCACTCGCGAATCAGAATTCCTTCATCGACACGATCCCGTGTGGGAATACGGATTCTATGAACCTGAATTGGACAGAATGCCGAAGGAGAAGATTATGTTGAGAGAAGCTGTGGAGGTGAGGGAAAGGTATTATGGTCTAGAAAATCGGAACGGGTTATTCTCGATTCCGCCGCTACGGTGTTCGCGCTTTGAAACGATACCATTTGATTCCAAGAAAAGGTAGCAGGAAGATGGATTGCTTTTTGAGATCTGTTCCCCCCCAGATCGGATAGTATATGCTAGAAGTTGATTAGATCATCTTAAAAAGCACCGGAATCGGCGCTACAAACGGAACGATTATATCTTCGTTTTTTCTCTACTATTGATGGGAAGGGATGATGACGGGTGGAGGGTACTGTAGGGTACTGTAGACATGAAGATTATGTTTAGATGCTACGAAGGAAACAGGAGATGGATGTTGAAGGAACGAGTAGTGTTGCAGTGGAGATGAGAGAGGTGGGCGGGGTACTGTAGTAAGGGGAAGAGGGGAAGGGACTACGGTAGGCAGAGGCATTTTGAAACGAAGACGGTTACTGTAGTGCGGGTAGGAAATTATGGTTACTGTTTCTTGTTAAGTGATAGTGTTCGATTGCAGAAAGCTATAAATCAACTGCAAGAACATGTTGCTTATAAGAGGATTGGGAAGGAAAAGTTGAACTTAGTCTACGAATACTTCCGACCTTTTGAGAGGAAGGAAGAACAGAAGGTGAGAGAGGTACCGTATACCAAATTATCGATCGATAAGGTTGTATCGCGAATCGAACTGGCGAAGCTGCAAGATGCGTTACAAGGAAGATCTGATGAAATAAATCTATTCGAAGATGGAAATACGAAGATGAGACAGATGTTGGAAGCGAAGGGAAAAGAAGGTGGAGGGACATGGATGAGTACGGTATGTGGGGGAGGGACTAGGGAAGGAACAAGATAATGTAAGGGGTACTATTGGAAGAGTAGGACTAGATTATGCACAATGGGGGATTTGCATAAAGTGAGGGAACGGTGAATGATTGCAGTTGAGTAAGAAGGAGCAAGTGCAATTGGAAGAAGCTGTCAAGACGTTGAGAAGTGAAGAGCACGAACGATTGGCTAGGAGACTCAAGGAGGTCAATGAGGTACGGGTTGAGATGTTATGCAATACGGACAAATCCACGTCCCCTGCATTTCTTTTTTTCTTTTGTACATTTCAGTGGGTTACAGGTGCTGGCTATGATTAGGTAGAGGAAGGAGTACGGTACCTAATGGTACCGTAGTCAAATGTCGCCCGTTGTGATACACTATAGCAGTCCCTTGCTAAATGACATTTTCAGATGGAGAAAGAGTTCGTGGAATCGACGAGGAAAGAGAAGGAAAAGGAAAAGAAGGGGAATGAATGATCGAACCGCGATCGGTGCTACACTCTGCATAGGATGCTATGTACAGTTTGGCTTTACTAGATCCCCAACAAACTACGTGTATTGTTAAACTAGAAGATAAAAGAGTTTATGAAGGAGCGTTAACTATTGGTATACGGTATACATGCTACCCCACAGATATCGATCGGTAATCAAGGAATCACTTATCTCTGGTTTGAGATGTCCCGTCGAGTAGTAATCGGTCTCTCGGGGGGAGTCGATTCAGCTGTTTCTGCTCTTTTACTTAAACGAAGAGGATATGACGTCATCGGAGTACACATGGTTACTTTTGAGGGGTTACTATTCACTGCAAAGACTTTAGTTGGATCGAATGGGGGTTCTTTCACCTACTGGATATTGTGTCCTGGTGGAATGATTTAGTGCACTTGATTACGGTATTTAGGTTGTTTGGAACTTGTTGCTTGAGATGAACTGGGACAAGTCAGAAGAGGGAAGTGATTGTCCTCAATCGAAGGATGAAAAAGATGCGAGGAGGGTCTCTGATCTCCTCGATATTCCCTTTCACTCCATCAACCTCGTCAAGGAATACTGGAATGAAGTTTTTGTGTAAGTATTCGTCCTTAACTCTTATAGTTCTCATATTTCCTTTGACGCCAAGTCTGCACACTCGCAATCTACAGTACCCTGGTCCTCTTCTCTGCCTACAATACCCTTTCAGTACAATGCTACAAGCTTACAAGGAGGGCCGTACTCTCGTCCCCGATATTCACTGCAATCGACACATCAAATTCGATCACCTTCATCGCATCGCTATTCAGAGGTACTACTTACAGTACTCTTATTCACTTACAGTATACCTCCTTACCATCTACAGTATCATATGGTTATTCTTAGGTTCGATGCAGATTTCATTGCAACTGGTCACTATGCGAGTACGTCTAGAGGAGATTTTAACGACAGGGAAAGTGGAGATGGAAGTATTGATTAGTATGTATACCGTAATCTCTTTAATATTAAGGATGTCGATTACTCAGAGGAAGTGATCCATTGAAGGATCAGTCCTTCTTTCTCTCCACTCTTACTGAACCTCAACTCAAGTAGGCCATGTCCTTGATTAGGGTAATTGTGATAAGCAGACGATCAATGTTTCCTCTTGGATCTATAGCTAAGAGAAAAGTGAAGGAGATAGCGAAGGAGAATGGATTGCAATGGACTGTTTTGAAGAAAGAGGTGAGAATCGAGGGAAAGGCAAAAGATTAATCGAACCGATTTAGAGTATGGGAGTGTGTTTTGTGGGGAAACGCAGAGATTTCGGCAGTTTCCTAGATGAGGTTAGTGAGGGGAAGAGAAGGGGATGAGGGCTGTTTTCAGTACGTCGAAGCTTCCTCGGGTTCCATTCGATTGTTGACAGGGGAAGAGGTAGCCTCTCACAAGGGAATACATCACTTCACAGTAGGCAAGAGAATACACAGTCGACATTTGTCACATCTCGGCCTTTTCGTGCACTCGATACACGCGCTCACCAATACCGTATACGCTGTGAGTTGCATGTGTTATAAGATGGAATCGATTCAAGTATCACCTTGAATAAAATAATTTGTATAGGTGGCGGGGTCCCATCATCCTTCACTCTACGCAACACAATTCGTCATTCGAAAGCCCGAGTGGATCTGCGAGGGAGAAGAAGAGGAAGTATTGAGAGGTTACAGGGAGGGACGTGGAAATAGAAGGGAAGAGTCGTTTAGACGGAAGACTGTCGTGTAGCATACAGAGAAGTCACACTCCCCTTCCCCTCACTATCCAATCCCTCGACCATTCTCTTCTCTCCCTCACTCCTTCTCTTCCCCTCAGAGCTGTAGCTCCCGGACAGGTGGGAACATGAGAAGAGTTAAGACGGACGATCTGTAGTTGGCATTATGTATATTCGCTAACAATAAGATGGCATAGAGAATCGGAGATTGCAGATGTGTGTACTGTACAGAGGAAGGGAGTGTCTCGGATCGGGGGAAGTACTTCGAGTTCAGAGAACTCTCGACACGAAGGAATACACTATGCCTCCTACCGATTACAGTACCCTTCAATCTGCCTACAGTACCCCTGTCCCAGTTGCTCAGTAAGGGTCAAACGAGAAAGCGTTTATTATGTGTACATCTCAAGCGGGAATGGAAGTATGGATGGAAGAGGGCAGAAGAGATCTACGAAGGGGGGAACTGTTTTCATCCCGACGGGATAATCCTGACGGGTAACCTTTATAACTGAGTAGTCTTTTGGTTAGTTATCGATTAATGGTGTCAGTTGTACTTACTTGCTCTGCTCCCTTGATAAAAGACTAAGGGTTTGTAGGGGAATCCTGCGTAGACTGAATAAGAGGGAGGGTTACGGTGGGAGAGGGATAGGGACACAAGAAGGAGAAGGAGAATATACACTCTCATCTGAAAGGGTGCATTGTATTATGAGGGGGGGGGGTAGAGAGATACGCCTACTCACTGTGGTTACATTTAACAGACGCAGTATAATGATCGTGATTACGCACTAAAACTATATTTACGTAGGACATTTTAATGTTTTAGTAGACAAATGGAACTGGCCTTGGTAAGAAAAAGGATAGTTTGTTAAAAACGTGGGAATGATACTGTAATATCTGATAGATAAGTTTGGAAGGCTGTTATAGGCAGAAGATAAAACTACGCGATGATTTAGGATTCGAGACAGATATGACGATGCAATATAAAGCAAGAAGGATGTGAGGGGGGAGGGGAGGAGCAGGGGTGGATAGCCCCTAAGGGTACTATTCTATTACTCCGCTACACTCATCATCAACGTCATTTTGCTACATTGCCTTTTATGGATATCAGGGAACTGAAATAAATATATATCTTGAGACTTTCATTTCTGATTGAATAGATTAAATTTCTATGTCGGGTTACTGTACCCTCCAATTGGGAGTGAGGATTGGAAGGTGCCGGTCCGTAGATTAGCTCATTATTTTACCGTAATTTTTCAGTTCACTCAGGTAGTATCGCGAACTGAATGTGTTATGTTTCATAAGCTTCGCGTGTTTCTCCGGCTGTAGTTTTATCCTTAGATTTCCTTTTAAATATATTTGTATTCAGCTGTCTATTTCAGGTATGTTACCCTCTTCTCACTACATTACTCGACTCCCCCGTCCCTCCTCCCTCCTCCCTTCCCTTTCCTCCATAAGCACCTCTTCCACTCCTCCCTCATCCGCTACTCCAGTCAATGAACCTGGCTACCTCGGTTACTTGTCTCATGCTCTATCCAATCTCACTTGGAATCTTCCTTGGTCCTCAGCGAGTCATGCAAAGGATAAACCAACTACAGTAGAGTCACATGACCGAAGGTGAGTAGTGGATTGTTTCGTAGTCCCGAGAATCATGTATTGCAGTCGCCCGATTGTCATGAAGATCTCGAGAAGTGAAGTAACAGCGAGAACGACGAGTCTCGTATCTAAGCTTATCGTGGCCGAGACTCCCTCTTCTCAACTTTTGAGAGTCCAGGAACTGAGTGAACATCTCAAGGAATTCCCTCCCACAAGACTGTCTGCTGTACAGGTTAAATTACTTACCGCTGGATAACATTCTTTTTTTGTGTGAATATAATAAGTGATTTTTAAGGACGGTCGATTAATATCGGTTCTTCTCTCCCTCGAATCATCGGCTAAGAAGGAGAAACTCCGTAATGAGGCGCGGCTTTGCCTTGCACTATGTGGGTAAGTCTGCTCTTGATTTTTATCCATGATAGTATCCTCGTTCAGTTATGTTTCACCTCCGAAGGGAAGGGGAATCAATCTTCTCGCGATTGATGGAGGGGGAACGAGGGGAATGATGGGATTGGAAGTACTGGAAGCACTGGAAACGGCGAGTGGAAAGAAGGTACGGTAGGGCAGGCAAACATTGCTTCGATCAACGGTATCTAAGTACTTGAAAAAACAAAGACTATATATTACAAGCGCGAAAAAGTTTGACATATTTCCGTTCCGAGCTTTCTCGTTTCCTACCTATGATGCTCTCCTCACCGTTGAGAAAAAGTTGTTTTTTTTCGGTCGTACCGGACTTCTTTCAAAGAAATACTATGGTTTTCAAGCAAATAATGAAGGTCTCCGATTTATATAAATCTTTGAAATAGTCTACGAGAAGTATGTCAAACTCAATGGCGCTTGTAATATTACTATTGGTTACTTCATTGTCTAATTGTAAGGGGCCTAAGGGCGCTTTCGGATAATCTCGATATTCGTATGCTACGGTAGTCTCAAGAGCAGCATGAGTGTTCCTATAATGGCTTGCCGATTGCATCTTTTCCTCTCAGGTTCACGAGCTCTTCGACCACATGATCGGCGTATCAACTGGCGCCATTATCACTACTCTTCTCGGAGTGAAGAAACTTTCCGTTGACGAAGCAAGACAGGTATCTTAATTGATAGTGCACTATTTCCCTCTGTTTCAGTTGTATCTATCGATCTCTCGTCAACTATTCAGTCAATCGATGATCAGAGGAACTTCGGGTCTCATATGGAATCATTCGTATTACGATACGAAGAAGTGGATTGCTACTCTCAACGAGGTGAAAAGGCTGGATACTGTATATAGGAAACTACAAAATTATGTTTTCCTATTTTGGTCACGCGTGTTCTGAATTTTGACAGAACTGAAAAGCTTTAGAATTGTTCTGTAGATTGCTCTAAACCTTCGTCAAACTTGGAATATTGTAGTTGGTTGGAGAACAGACGTTAGTTTCATCGTCGAAAGAAGAGGGAACTCCGAAAGTAGCCATTCTCTCCACCATCGTCAACCTCCCTCTCATTCAGGTCAGTATTCTCACTCTTATTACCCTTATTTATCCCGTGTTGCTTAAAATTAGAGTACGGTATCTCTATGTAGTTATTATCCAAGTGTTGTTTCCTATCAGGCCCATGTCTTTCGTAACTACGAGTACCCGCCTGGGAAGGATTCGCACTATCGTGGAGGAGGCAATCACTCTCTCGCTCAGGCTGTGCAGGTTACTGTAGTTCCCTCGTTACCTTACCCTCTTCCCCTCTCATCTACAGTATCCCCTCAGGCGTCGGCTGCAGCCCCAGGCTACTTCGAAGAGGTTGTACTGGGAACCCTTCTTCACCAGGTTTACAACCCTTGCTTTAGGATCAGAGTATTGAGTACCGTAACCCAAGCAACACTTCAATTCTTTTAGTTTATTTTTTTATTTTTGTTTATATCGTTTCCCCCTATCTATTGTATTGCATGATTATCATTACCGTATCCTCATTTATTCCTTTCAGGACGGCGGAGTCATAGCCAATAATCCAACAGCAATTGGAATACACGAGACGCGGATGCTGTGGCCGGAAGAGAAGTTGAATTGTGTGGTATCGATTGGGAATGGAAGATCGGTCGGTTGAGGGATACTGTAGGGGATAAGAGGGTACTGTAGGTACAAGAACCCGAACCAACCTCACTCTTCACTGCTTCGAATGCTGTGAACAAAATGCTGAAGATTGTGGATAGCGCGACGGATACAGAGGTGAGTTGAAGAATGAGGGAATGGAGGGATATGGGGGGAAGATGTTGATGGGGAGTGGAGGGAAGAAGGGAAGAGTACAGGCCACCCATCGCGCGGTGTGTGACCTGTTGAGTGAGAAGGTCTACTACCGACTCAACCCCTACATGACTCATCCCTATGGTCTCGACGAGATTCAACCCGACAGGTCGGTTGGATACTGTAGTCTGACTGGATTACGGTAGATTGTAGATTGGACCAGATGGTGGTCGATGCGAAGTTGTATGTGAGAAGGAACAAATCGAAGATTGAAGCGGCCGCCGATAGACTCATCTTGAGACCTACCGTATCACAGGTGAGGAGAGGGAGGGGTACGGTAGATATACGGTATACGTTTAGATGGTCACTAGGACTTTCAAACACTACGGAGACTCACACGGACGGTTTAAGGCCTACTAATGAACAAAAGTGTACATTCGAGATTACTGTAAGTATTAACAAGTGTGTACACTATCCATTCCCTAAGCCCCTCCTGCCAATCCCCCTCCGGTGCTTTCCCCAATAGATATTCGGATAGTTGCCCTCACTCGACTGTATAAAATGTAGAAAATGTTCTTATTTATAGTATCAAATAAATATGTCGTCTACACATTCTGTCAAATATCGAGCACCGGGGAACTTGAAACACTGGGAATGTTTGAGTTTCGGTAGGAATAGAGAGAATTACTTGTACTTGAGAGAGGAATGGGTGGGTGTAGACTAGATATGAAAGAGAGTCTATGATGGCATCGAGTCTGGGTAGAAGTACAAAGCGGAGTACTATCGCTATTTGATCGCGCGCTCATTGTCTATATAATCATGAAAATATGATAACTCTAGCAAAAAGGTTGATTGAGACCTTTGGAGTCAGAGACGGTTCACCACAGAAGATTGAAGAGGAATCGGAGGAATGAGTGAGATGAGAGAAGGAATGAAAAGCTGAGGAAGGAGAGGGGAGAGTGAGCATTTGGAATGACTGTGGTGAACAAGAATCTGAAGAGACTAGAGACCCGAAGACAGACGAAGTATACGGGGATATCATGAGTTGGAGGGGAATCGTCATTGGCAGGGGAGTCATGACTTGGAAGGGGGAGGAGGCTCGGCGAAGGGGTCGTCCTTGTTCCCTTCTTGCACTATGGGTGCTATCATCTGCACGAATTCCTCGTAATCGATCTGAAAGGAACGGTTGATATAATAATAACAACAACATTGAATCTAATAAAGTACGATTGAAGCATACGCAAAAAGACTGTTGAAGATGGAAGAGACAAGGAGTTGAATGTACCTGTTCATCTCCATCCTTGTCCACTTCCTTTATGATCTCATCCACTTCCTCCTCCGTGAACCTCAATATTCCTCTTGTTAAAAGGTTTGACATAGCAAAAAGGTCGATGTTAAAAGACAACAAGTTGCCTCGTTGCATGAAGACTACGACTAGGCATTTCACACGTATTCGTGATGCAGAAGGAGAAGCAAAGAGCAGTCCCATAGTGTGTCATCCTCCGTAAAGAGCAGTGCTCACCTCTCTCCCATCGTTGTCATGAAATGCTTGAATTCCTGTGCGGTGATGTATCCGTTTCCATCTTTGTCAAAGACTCTGCAAGTTGCATTCTTCTCCCCTCAACGGAGAACTCCCACGAATCTCCATTTCGACACAAGTAATCTAGTAGATATTGAAATCGGATGCAAACACAAATTGAGAGCCGACAATGAGAATGTTCCGTTCGATATAAATGAAAGTAACTAACTTGAAGGCCAGTCGAATGAGTTCTTGATCGGTTTCCTTGTTCATCTCCTTCTAAACATTTGCCTTCCTTCATCTCTTTCTCCTCTTCACTCACCATCATCTTACAGAACTCTCCAAAGTCGATCTTTCCGTTTCCATCGATGTCATACCTGAAAGAAGTTGGCTTCTCCTTCTTGAGATTCCCTTGCTTCGTGTGGGCGAATGTAAACGTTTTGGTAAAAGCTTTATGTTCGGTAGATGGGAATTACACGGTGGTTGGATAAGAATAAAGGAGGGAAAGAGTGCTTACTCGTTCACCATATTGAGTAGTTCTTCCTCCGTGGGATTGAGTCCGAGAGTCCGCATGGCCACTCCCAATTCCTTGATGTTCATCGTCCCGTTCCCGTCCTTGTCGAACATCTACAAGCAGACGAGTCCTCTCAATCACCGCCTCTTCCTCATTCAAGGGTTCTCCTCTGTCCCTACAAGGGAACCCTCAGATTTCCCGTTCCACTCTACAAGGGAACCCCTGACTCGTCAATGAGAGGTGCACTCATTAGCACGTTTCTCGTGTGCAGTCTCAAGACGAGTCTTCTCTGCTCGTTGTAAACTTCGTCTCTTCCAACACATGTGAGATGAACAAGTTCATAAGGTCGCTATACAAACTCAGCCATGCTTCCATTCATATCGAAGGAACCTCACCCAGAGGGAACTCAGTCTCTGTGACGTAGGGCATAAGAGGTAAATAAGAAGTGTCCAAGGGACAAGCTTCTCCCTCTCAATACCCCCTTCCCTCCTATATTCACCTTAAAGGCCTGGGCGAACTCTTGTAGTTCTTCTTGGGTGAATTCATCGACTTCTGAAGATGCAGAGGTATTCGTGTGTTGCCTATGCATCTCACGAGAGGAATGAGGATGACCTGAATGGAGAGGGATGGACAGGGGAACGAGGGGGGGAGGAAAGAGGGGGTCTAAGGAGTGGATAAGGGAAGTGTTAAGGGGGATGAAGAAGAGAGGAACGAAGGGAAGGAATAGAAGAGGAAAGAAGAGCACGAGGGAAGAAGAGGTAGAAGGACACCAGAAGTTAGAAGAGGGAGAGGGTCAATTAAATAAGATGGATAGAGAGAGATGAGAGAGACGAGAGAGACGAGAGTACTCTTACACTCACTTAACCCTTACTTTGTTGATATGTCAAGCTATGCAATAACGAATAGAACGACGAGAAGGGGTGGAGGTGGATAGGAGTGAGGAAGGAGATGGAGGGATGGAGGAAGGGAGATGAAATACCCGAATAACTTCATCTTGGAGGGACGACATAAGAAAGTATGACCAGAAAGTAGAGAGACTCTCAGACGAAAGACCATGAAAGCTTACTCTATAGGAGAATTATAGTTAAGCTTATAGAAGGGGAGGGAAAGAGGAGACAAGAATAGACGGAATGGAAGGGAAAGAGGAGGGAAAGGGTATGGAGACTTGCTTAACTCACACCCAAGGACTCCCACGACTCACGTAGAAATTCATTGAAGGAGGAGAGAACGACTAAATATATGAGACGACGGGATGAAGAGAAAGAGGGACGTGGGAGGACTTGGGGGAGGGGAGATGGAAGGGGGAATAGGAGAGGGACTGTAACTGACACATGACAAGAAGGCACACTCTATCCACTATTCCAACCCCTCCATTGTCCTTCTTCATCCCAAAGCGTCTATGAATCCCTTCCCACTACGCCTTCATTCTCTTGTCTTTCCCCCTTCTCACCCGAATCCAACTGGAAGACTCCAACCAGATGGATGATGTGTCCTGTAGCAGGAAGAGGGACTACTGTAGATGGAGTGGGATGACCAAGGGGGACGTTGGATCTGAGAGGGGGAGATGAGGGAAGTGAGAGGATTGGGGGAGGGACGGGAATAAGAGAGGGAATAAGAGAAGCATACGGGGGACACACATGAAATGCATATTGAGAAGAAGGGAAGGGCTATTGAGAGTATCTCTTACTTCCTGTTGAGGGAAGGAAGGACTAGGGCAATTCAATGTCAGGGGGACGGGAGAGTGATCGGGGAAGGGGAGGAATGCGGGAGAAGGGGGGGGGGGGAGTAGGGAGAAGGACAGGGGAAAGGGAAACGAAGCCCTCGTTCTATCGGATACACTCCACTTACGGGAAACATTACCCCGATTGAGAGAAGGAAATGTTCACGTTTGATTGAAGAAGGAAGGGAAAAGAAGACAAGTGAAGAGATGGGAGAATGGATGGATGGAGTGGCAGAAGGGGAACAAGGCAAGGATATGTTTCACGCTTATCTATTTATCTTATCCACGAAGACACATTCCTCGTCTCTCGGTGATACTGCACCGGAAGAGAGTTTGTTAGGGTGAAGGGGAGGGGGATACGGTAGGGAGTTGAAGGGAGGGGGAGAAGAGGGGAGATGGTTACAGTGAAGGGATTGTTGTGGGGAGGAGGGGTCTACGAATACAATGGGGAATAGGGAATGAGACTGGACTGAAGGGGATGGAATACCTACCCTGAGGGGGTCTGGAACGGGCATTTTAAAGCACTTGAAGGGAAGTATAGCCCAAAGAATTTACTTGTTCATCGCATTAGATAGAAGCAATAGATAGTTTGATAAAGTGGCCCCAATAGATAATGTGAACGCTTTCTGTTCAACCATCGATACGCCCCTCCAAGCGGCGGACATCTCGGCCAACTACACATATTCCTCTCCGATATTATAATGTACCCTTTTCCCAATAGTCAAGAAGAATAAATGAATGAATGAATGAATTAAACATTATTTTTCTAATTTTCAGCCGCAAGCATTAATGCTAAAAGAAACCAGTTGGTGGCACTTCGTACTAACTCTAACCTGACACAAAAACATCAGTCTGCTTTTCCCGAACGAGTAAAGATGAATTAATGAAACTGTTGCATTCCCCCCCGATACTGCATTTTCAGACTATGAGTTAAAGGATCGCGAAAGGCACGTCTATGCTAATTGGGGTTTAGACTGTTTCACTCTCTGCGCTCTTCGCTCTTTGCACGGTCTCTCGCTCGAAGAATGGTTGTTATAAGCGCGATAGTGAAGCGCAAACGTAAAATCAGAAAGTAGGAATGCCTGATTCATAATCAGGGTGCTCTGATCCATATCATGACGTGAAGATTGACTATTGCTAAAAAGTGGGTTGTGGGACCCTTTAATGTTTCTTTTTTTACCACAACTTACATATAAAATAGAATTTCATAATTTTGGTGTTACACCACTCGATGAAGAAACACTGACTAAGAAGGGAAGTGGAAGAAGGGAAGTGGACTAGTGAAGCAATAAGTTACCTGTTCCTGAAGCCTATCCTCCTCTTGGCATTCCTTCGTATGGTCATGTCACTATTGACTCCCGAGACTCCGTTCGACTCTTTCCAAGACTACTCTACTTCTCCTCTATTTGCATACATTCCTCTACTTGTATCTCCTCCCTTCCATTCCCATCCTTCTCTCTTTTCAGCCAACAATCTCTCTACTTACTTATCCATCTAAGCCCCAGACTAGTCCTGTTCCCGAGTTTCTTTTGACGTCTACTGGACACTATTGAGGGACCAATGAAGTATGCATAGAAGGAGGGGGCTGACATGAGGGTTTGGGGGAAAAGGGTTGGGAGTTTGGGAGGGGAGGGGGTTGTGAGGTGAGACACCACGGACTTACTATTAGAGAAACAAGGAGATTTTAATGTCTCACTTTTTTTGCTAGGAAGAGTCAAGGAGAGGGAAGAAGAAGGGAAGAGTGGGGGAGTGAAATAGTAAACATAAACTAACTGCACATGTCCCGTCTCGGAGTTCTTCCGTTTAGCGAAGATGTTAAAGGACTCATCGATACGCTTCTTCCTGAAATCACCCTCTTCTTTCCTTTGTATCAAGTGAGATCAGCACATTTAGAGGAAGAACACTCCACTACCTTCTCAATCGCAACAAGCTACCTGTTTGAATATGCCTAGGCATATTCAAACAACTGAAGGCGCCTTCAGTTGTGAACATATCGAGGGGAAGACTACGAAAAGGTGATCTAAGGGGTGTCCATGCATGCTAATTCCACCATTCTCTCAATGGGAACAAGGCACGTGATTGTGCGGAGCACAAATGAATACCTATCTAATGACACGACTAATTTACCGAGTTAGCGTTACTCCTACACTGCAAAGCATCATTGCCGCAGAGTGAGATAACTGTTATGTCGATAAATAATAAGACGAATAAAGGAAATAGTTATTGTTGGACAAGCAGTGTTATTTTCGGTAAAAATGTGAAAAACAATTTTTGTAGATGTCTTGTCTATCTGACAGACGCAATAGCTTACCAAAAAAAGTTCACTAAATTCTCACGTCAGCTAATAAATTACGCTTTTCCATGAAAACGCGGCATAGAGATTTTGTGCAAGATTGTTTCAAAAATTACGAAACGCAGATCTATAATGTTTATAGCTGTGTAGGACGCGGCATCCCTTCCGCAAATTATGAGATTGCTAAAAATATCATGCAGATTCAATGAAGCAAAAAAGGCGTGCACAGTTGTTTGTTAAAACTTTCTCGAGGTTTAAAAATTTGGTGACAGTAATTAATTAATTAAACTTATGGTCCCAAATTATTGTTGGATCTGGATGCAGTGTTAGTAAAGAAGATATAATCATTGGTATTTAAAGGCCTTGAGCAAAGCGTGTGGATAAATCAATCAATCAAAGCAAACATAAATAGGTATGGTATGCAGAAAAAATATTTAACCAATTAAAAGAACGACATACCTGGCCTCCGAGTGCCGAGTGAAGGTTCGTTTGATACGATCCACGATTGGCTACGACATTGTGGGCAGGGATATCTGCAGGGTAGTGAGGGAGTGGAGATAGGGATGGGGACTCGGGGATAAGGGAATGAGAAGAGGAAGAGCAATGAGAGAAGACTACACTGAGCGAAATTTCACTAGCACACGCTACCACCGTGAAAATTCACTAACCCGCTAGGGAATACTTCCCTAAAAACCGTAGAGGAGGCTCAATTTTTAGGGAATTTTCGCTGTGGTATCGTGTGCTAGGGAATTATTCCCTAGCGGGCTAGTGAAATTTCGCTGAGTGTACCCGATGGGAGTGCAGAGGGGCAGAGATACAAAATCATTGTATGGGGAATAAGGGGAATGCGATGGTAAGTAGAGGGAGATGAATAGGAATGGGGATTGGCTAAGGATGTACACGATTACATATTTAACGATTGGTTAACGCTTTGTATAAATTAATCCGAGGAATAGCTTTTGCTCATTGAGAGTTGCTCTATTATCGCAGACTGAGTGCTCTATTCTCATCTACCCACTCGTATCCTCATATCCATGTCCAGAACTCCTCTCAGCTTCGCAAATAGAAACAAGCAAAGTGCTGTTGTTCAGTGATAACAGTGACAATCTCTCTCTAATTGTAGACCCGCTGCTAACCAATTCCCTCTATCCACTACAATACCTTCTCATTCTAACTTTGTATCTAGAAGGGGAGAGTGTCGATGTGGGAAAGAAGAATGAGCGAGAAGATGGATTAAGGGTGGTGGGGAGAGAACAATTAGTTGACTCGGCATGGAATTGGACAACGAAAACTAGGAAGGGAAGAGGAAGGAGGAGAGGGGGAGGATAGATAGGAGATAGGAGAGAAGACTCATTCAAAGGTAGGGGAAGAGGTAATAAGGCTAGTTTGAAGGGAACTCAATCTAAGACAGAGGCAGAAGGGAAGAGACACAAGTGACACTTTCATTTATATTCTATTCAAGTTGACGAAGGAAACGAAGGCTCTGTGAGGAGAAAGAGAGAGGAAAAAGGAAGGGTGGACCCTAATTGAGAAGACTCGAATAACCACACGATTGTTATTGCCATTCTCTAGGAATTCGTATGATATGGAGAGAGAAGAATATTTCACCTGCGACACAAGTTAAATGAACAACGAATTGAAAATGAAGGGATTGAGGAGGGAAAGAGAGAAGGAGAGAAGAGTGAGGGAGAGGGAAGTCGAGGGGAAGAGGGACGAAAGAGGGGGAAATGAAGGGAGAAGAAGGAGGTGAAGAGGAGGAAGAGGCTCCCTTCTTTCTATACACGGCATCAACTTGCAATTGAACGAGGATTGTCACTATTGTTAGATTGGGAAGACATTGAGGAGCATTGTTATGGAATGGAAAGTTGAGAGTTAGAGGAAGACTAGCATAGGAACGAAAGTGACTGCGATATTCGAAGAGAAAGAGTGGAGAATTAGGGAGGAAGACTGAGGGAGGAGGATAAGGGGGAGGAAGGAGAAGGACAGGGAGAGAGAAGGAGGAAAAGTGGGAGAGAGTGGGGGTTGACTGAAGGGGACTGAATAGGATTGGATGACGGCAGTCTTTCCCTTTGAGAGAAGAGAAGGAAAGAGAAGAGAACATAAGAGAGAGACAGGACTTCATTGGCTCCTTTCTGCCACTTCCCATACTCAACACCCCTACACTGAGCGAAATTTCACTAGCACACGCTACCACCGTGAAAATTCACTAACCCGCTAGGGAATACTTCCCTAAAAACCGTAGGGGAGGCTCAATTTTTAGGGAATTTTCGCTGTGGTATCGTGTGCTAGGGAATTATTCCTTAGCGGGCTAGTGAAATTTCGCTGAGTGTACCCTACTACCCCCTCCCTCACTCTGCTCTATCCCTTTCCGTTGTCTTACTCATGCGCTACTTGTAATTGAATTGTTGATGAAGGGAATGAGAAATAGGGAGAATATGAACAAGAAGAAGAAGAGGAATGGATTAAGTATTCATTCATTCGTTCATTCTCTAGTTCCTCATGCAATGGCGTCTACTCAAAAAGAATGCAATATTTATTGATATTGGAAAGGCGAGATATGAGAAGTTTTTGTGTGCGAATGAAGTAGCCTCGAGGGACTAACATTCCCTCTCAATCTCGTATTGACAGCTACATAGACAATGGGATAAATAGAGCGCGAAATTAGCTTGTTTGGCTATGTTTCAGATGGGGAATAAAGTTCTAAATGCTGATGTTTCCGTAATCGAAATAATACAAATATGAGTTGGTTGTCTGCCTCCATTCCTATGGAGAGAGAGAACTTTTCTTTGTCGCTATTCACAAAGAATCGCCGAATGAGATTATCTCGAGATTCGAGAAGAACAAACTTCGTAAGGAGAAATCGAAGATTTGGTTGACGAAGCGGGAAAAGCAATTGACTTGCACTACCTACGTCGGAATTTCACTTTCATTCTTTCAATTCGTCTGGTCTCTCGGATATCAGTGTGGACCCTTAGGGCAAACTTCGCCGTAGTACCATGGAAACATGAATAAATTGTGTGAATTTCACTCTAATTGTATGTATGAACCGCGAAATGGCAAGGGGACATGTAGCCTCTAATGAATGCTTACTCAGCTATGCGAGGTGAACAATATTCTGCACTTTATCTAATATGGAATGTTCACAGAACCTTCCCCAGTTCCTTTTCACAGTTATGGTTTACGTTCAAATCACGGAAGAGAATGAAATTTACTCTATAAAGGACATGATAAAAGACAACTTAGAGGGCTTCGTTGTCATGTTTTGGTTCTATTCCTTGGGTGGTTGTGCATCTTCGATCCTCTTGATCAGTTGACTCTTGAAGGGTTCCTCCACGAATGATGCTTGTGCCCCATTCAATTGCTGAATGCAATCTATCATTTCCTGCCAATTCTCCCATGATGAATACTGCGTCCAAAAAGGTACCGGCGAGGCTGTTTTGAAAAATACTTTAAAAAACTTTTGTGATATAAAAGGTAAGTTGAAAAAGCTGACAGCCTTCCACAGTTGATGCACGGAAAGTCCGATCTTCGTGCGAACCAATTCCAATTCCGAGAAGGGAGTATTATCGAAGCACGTGGGATCATCACGAGAGATCGAGAAGGACACTTCATCCTCCGCCCATCTAAATTCTTCCTTTCACAGATTAAAGATCTTCATAATTTTAGAAAAAATTAAAACACACGCTGAGTTTTCTATGCAAGTGCAACCAGACTTTGTTATCTTCGTGATCAAATACAAGAAAACCTTCAACTAAATTTCGTAATTTGATAAAAGAAGAAGAGTGAGTGATTGCCTGATGACGGGATGTCTGGTCCAGTCGGGAACCACAGCTCCAGTCATCACAGAGGAATACGGACACGCCTCCAGATGAGCCCTCTTCTCCACTACGAAGTTCTTCCTCAATTCACCCTTTTACCCTCGTCCTACCGTATCTCTCTCACTCAAATCCTACAGTACCCCTCATACCATAATCCTATTGTATACGTGCTACCGTATCCTACCGTACCCCTCACCTGTAGGCCTCCTCATCCCTCAGAATGCGATATCCATGCCCGACCCTCTCGACATGCATCTCATTCAGTGCCTGATAACTACGTCTTTCTCCGATAAGAGTAATCTCTCAGGATGTGCCAAGTAGAGTAAGGACAAGACATACATTGAGTACTTCCTTGGCCCCTCCACTTTCCCCTGCGTGGGCAGTCCGATGTATTCCCTTCTCGTAAGCCTTCTGTAACCGCTTGCTTTCGTCGTTCTCCTTTCCTTCCCTCCGTACACCCCGTCCCTCCCTCCCCCTTCCCTCCCCACCTTGAATGCTTCCACGACGGATGGTTCGTACTTCTCTTCAGCCCCATGAGCTGAGCCGGCTACATCGATGCCCACTACTCCGAGTGATGCACACGATTCCACTGCAATCACGGCTCTCGTCATGGTTATCCCCCTCCTTCCCCTCCCCCTTCCTCCTCCTCTCTTCTTCCTTCACTCACCCAATTCGTAAAGTTCTTCGTTGTACTGAGGGAGTCCGGAAATCATGCATAGTATTTGTCTCGACACTACACCGTAGTCTGCTTCTCCCCTTCGCAGTCCTCTACTCACTGCTTCCACCACTTCACGGGCATGTATCTCAATTGTAGCATAGCTAACTGGCTAGTCTCTTGGATCCCCCTTATGGATTGTCCCCCTATCGCAACTCTTCCTAACGGATAATGAGGGTAAAGAGGGATAATGAGTTTGTGTGACTAGGGAGATGACCAATGACTATGCTATGAAGGAGAGGAAAGAAGAACGAAGAGACGTAGAGAAAGAATGCTGCTCCCGTGACTTACGGATCGTCTTCCGATCTCTATGAATTTGCTCACCTTGCTCGTGTTAGTCAGAAGCAATCTGGGAGCGTATCTTGCTTCGAAATACGCTACTCCTGCCTTGGACTGATCCTCACACAATTCATAGGCTATTCTCTCGATCGCCGATAAGTCATCCCTGAAGGGAAGGATGGGGAGCACAGCATTCCCCCCGAAAAGGGAAGTGTCTACTCCGGTACTGCCCAACATAACATTGAAATCGACATAATGTTAACACTAATGTTAACATTATGTTGAGATTAATGTTTACATTATGTATATGTAGGCTGAATTATGTATACATTATGTAATATGGCAATAATGTTAACATTATGTTATTATCCAGGAGCCAGGGGTGCGGTATACATCCACATAGTTTTATTTACTTATTAAAGACTGACATGAATATATAGCTCATGAGAGAGTCAAACCAGTATAGTAACTCATGATGAACAACATATTGTGATTGGGACGGGATTAATCGAGGATATGGGGCTAGGCTTAGGCGTACATTAAGAGAAGAACCAGAGAGGAAGAAAAACCCGGAAACAATGAACCGACCAAAAGCGAGTGTGATTACTGTGTAAGCTAACCGTGAGAATGGGTAACGAGGTTAACGAGGCTAAAGTAATATGATCCTTTGA
>LS870040.1:133369-154777 GCA_900490955.1 Micoletzkya japonica | reverse complement strand
ACATGTTTTCGATGGCTATTACACATGCGAACTGCAAAAAGTTCGACTTTTGACTGAAAGGCTTTTAAAAGAAGGAGGAACTGCGACGTACATTACATAAATCGTTTTGCTGTATAGCACAGCTCAGTTGTTGAAAGCGCCACGCTAATAGAGTAGGCAAACGAGAAACCAGTCGCATAAAGAACAAATAAAGCATGCTTAGAGGTAGCAAAGGAGGCTTAGTCTCTCAAGAGATAGCCCAATCCATAGTGTTCGGTAAGCACTAAAACCCGGATCTGGTTGTGAAATAGCATGACGCTCGTTCTCGACGAATTCCGCAATTCATGGCACAATCTATGGTTCATTCGACGCGTAGGCACGGGAACTTCTTATTTACGGAGAAAAATTTCAGCCGCTACTGAAATACAAAAGCTATACTCGAAAAACTAGTAATCTTATTAAACACTGCGTTTAGCAAAGCTTCACCCGCTGCACCAAACTACTGTATTCAAATCGCGCTCTCTCGCTCTCAAAAATTTGACTGCAGATTTCTGAATGCGTCTTTCGCCCTTTCTGTCTGAGTCCGTGCGAATCCACGTCTCTCGTCGAGAGCACCTTCTGCTAACACTCCGTCCTCTTCTTAAATAAAGAAATAAGCTTCAATGACAATACACAACATATAACAACAAAAAGAAATCTAAAATAGTTGGTGGAAAACAGACAAACGGGAAATTTCAAATTCTGTAGTTCGTAGTCAGCAACTGACATACCGTAAGCGCGCGAATTCAAACATGAATTATGGTTGAGGAAAATGTTCCGTCCGTTGTCTCATTCCTACTTCCGACGACAGAGCGAAGCGGTATGAAGAGACTGCAGACAAAGTAGGAATGAGTCGACTGACGGAACGTTTTCGTCAATAATATGATAACATAATGTTCAAAACGTATTTATGTTTGCATTATGTAGACTGCGTTTTCCGCCTGTTTTAATGTTAACATTATGTTGGGCAATACCAGAGTTGGCAACTAATTTTGAATTTACTCCTCTACGGCTGAATGAATCTTCACCAAATTTTGGCAGCTCTTTGGATTGGTGGGGTGGAGCTTAAGCTTTGGTGAATTTTGATTCATTTTTGCGGCCGCAGTGACGATAGATCACAGCGGACACCGCCATTCACTAATCGAACGCGAGGAATGCTGTGGGAGATGGAGAGGGGAGTGACGTACTGTACTACTGGGAGGAAGATGGAGAAAGCTTGCAAGACGTGAGAGAGGTTCGCGGGGGAGTCAGACACTATCAACTTCTTCAACTCTTCCACTGTCGTCGCATTGCCGAGAGGAATCTTCTTGCTTCTGAAGAGAGAAGAGAGAGAATGGATACTGACTACTTACTTTGAGAGATCCAGGAGAGTCGTGAAACGGATGGATCCGTCCAGGTGAAGATGCAGTTCGACTTTCGGGAAGGAATACAGCCATTTCGTGGAATCCGTGACAGCGGGGAGATGAACGGAGGAGTAGCGACCACTAAAGGGTTGATGGTGGGGGGAGGGGGGGGGGGGAGAAGGGAGAAAGAACCCACTCGTTGTGGTGCAGTCCCTCGATCAACGACTGAGGAACCTCCTGTCCCAACATTCTGAGAATGAGAACATATGAAAGAGTTAATACGGAGGGGAGAAGAGGGGAGAAGGGAGTTAACCACATGGAGGGTGAGAAGAAGGGACGAATGGAGAGAAGAGAAGAGAGGGACACGAATGGACAGTGGAGGGATAGTGATGAGACATGGGGAGAGATGAGGGGGCATGATTGGGAGGGGAAAGGGGGGAAGGGAGAGACGGCACTTAGGGGAATAAACTAAAGGGAGGGGAGAAGAGATCATTGTCACTTGGACTAGTGAGAACAGAACCATTCCCCAAGAGTCGCCCATTCCAAGAGACTGTCTAGAAGACCAAAAGAGTGAAGAGTGTAAGTGTCGTGTAGTAGACTGTTCCCACTGATAACACCTCATTCCTTGCCTTCTTTATTCCTTTCCTTATCTCAATCCATGCTTATGCCTTCTTTCCCGCTTTTCTTCTTACGAGCCTACACGCAGGTTTGGGCGAAGTTTACCAATCGTCGTCGTGATACACCATTCCCGTAGAAGGAAGGTCGATAAGGCGGTGTATTTCGCAGTCAACGAGTATACAAGATACTCCAATGAATAACAACCGCTCCACTTCTCTTTGCGCTAAAAGGTTCGATGTGCTTTTTTCGTTGCAACCAATTCCTTTTATGGTCTTCTATCTGTCGTTCAGAGGAATAGTATTTCTCTAGTGTCGCAATCGTATGAATAACATGTGTGAATAAGTAGCATGCGCATCAGATTAGAATGAGAATGTGTTGTGATCAATAGCATTACATCGCTGCTCTTCCTCTTGCCTAGGCAGTTGTTCCCTTCAACCACTTCTCTATCACTCATCTCACGAATGGTAAGCTTACTAATATAGGAGGTCCCTATTTAACTCTCTAGGAGGGAATCGCTAGTAGATGGCGAGAGATTTAATGTTTTCAGTTGGGAGGGAAGAGTCGTCGGAATGCGGGAGGGACTGCGGGGGGACAGGAAAGGGTGAGGACTCATCTACTCTTCTCCCACAAGACTGACCATCACACGATGAAGAAGAAGAGACGACCGCATAGTGAGTGGAGTGAGATGGAGGGGGACGGGAAAGGGTTCAGACAAACTGCAAATCACTCACAAGAAGGATGAGATGGTGCAAGTGGGAGCGGGAGACATCGACCCTGCCATGTGGACGGGTGAGGACTGTTTGGGGGAGTCGAGTGAAGACTGCCTCAGGCAACCAACGAGTCCTTCACTTCGGTCCCATGGCCCTCCGGGATCCCTACTTCTACTACTATCCCAAGGGATGGGATGTCCTGTATCCGGCACAATTCGGATTCTTCCCCTACAGAACAGAGTTAGTCATGTTCACTTACTATTAGTTGTGTCTTATTTATTCTTATCTTTAGTAAATTCCGTGGCTCTTCGTCAGCCGTGTGTACTTGTGCATTCGGAGTGTTCTTCATTCTCGGAGGAGCTTTTATGGTATGTTCCTTCCTATGACCCTATGATATTTAGTCTTACTTATATTTGGCCTCTATGTGTCGTGAAGATTGAAATGTTGCAGGTGTATCTCGGTTATTTCGTACTCCACGAAACTCCGTTCTGGAAATGGCCAATGGAAGAGAGGTACACTCCGCCACCTGTACAGGTAAGCTTTTCTCTCTCTTTTCTCTCTTTTCTCTGAAGCGCAAAGTGTATGAAATCATTATTTATCTCGATTTCAAGTCTATACAGTCCTTTTGCAGATAATCGGTCCGTTCCTTTTCGGACTGGGAGTCCTTCTCGTATTGATATCAGCCTTGTGTACCCTTTCAACCACCAACGTGAGTCCTTTCCTCCCCATCAGTTCAATCTCATCTCCTCAGTTCTTCAAACTCTACCTTCACCATACCCGTCCTCACAACGAGCGTTCCCGTCTCACTACCATCACTACAGTCTATTCAGTAAGCCTTCTACCCTACAGCATACAAGTATTCCGTTCAGGAGGCCAAGCCCTACTTCGAACAGCACCCGTACCAACCCCTTCCCCCTCCTGCGTATCCCGTACTCGAGAACAAGTATGCTCACTCTCAGATCGTACGACCGAAGGATGAGATGAAGCTGTATCCTCCAGTGTCAGTTGTTTTCTCGGATGTATACCATATTCCCAAATCGGACATTTTCTCAAATCGGTCATTTTACCAAGATCAGCGAACCACCATAATTTCAAAGCGGTCATTATCTCAAAACTTGATACGTTCAAGGTGATAGTGTCAAGTGGATGGCATTCTGCAGGTTAGAGGCAAACGTCGCACATAGTTGCTACTCTCAAGTTACAGTATTACTTGATACTTTCAAGATGATAATGTCAAGTTGATGGCACTGTGAAATAAAGAGTCGCGCGCTGTGCATACTTGATATTATCAAGTGATATTATTACTTGATAGTTTCAATGAAACTTCAAACCCATGAGAGGAGAGGAGGGCAAAGATTAATTTAAGATGAAATATTTTCCTTTGTTCCTGCAGGTACTCACAGTGTTCTGACGACAGTCAAAATGTTAAGCGAACGAGATGCCGAAAAATAACCCTGATTTCGGTAGGAACTCTCGCACGGAAAACACCGTATCCTAAGCATTTTGGCTCGTTCGCTTAACATTTAGAACATCGTGTACTAAACACTTGTAATGAGAAACTCATACTGAATTATAGGAGACCAACCATAACCTTTATTCAGACATGTATAACTGAGCTGATTTGCTTCAGTTATACTTTATTATTGGCGAAAACGTTCCGTCAGTAATCTTATTCCTATTTCGTCTGAACTCTGTTCATGCCGCTTCCCGAATAGGAATGAGACGACTGACGGAAGACGACTGTAGATAAGCGCAAATTAAAATCAAAAATTATGCAAGAACAAACAACAAACTTTATGAAGTCTGTTACACTATTCTCAGGAACTGAGTTTGAAGTTTCACTGAACCTATCAAGTAATAATATCACTTGATAGTATCAAGTATGCACAGCGCGCGACTCTTTATTTCACAGTGCCACCAACTTGACATTATCATACTGAAATTATCAAGAACGTATCAAGTTTTGAGATAATGACCGATTTGAGATAATGGTGGGTAACCGTTTTGGGAAAATGTCTGTTTTGGGAAAATGTCCGATTTGGGGAAACGGATGTTCCCCGTTTTCTCTTCTCTCACCTTCTATGTTATTGCCCCCCCTCTACTAACAGATCATCTAGCTAATTTTGAGTATTCCGGGCTACTCCACATTATCCCTCCACACTCGATCTCCGGCTTCTCTATTCGTTGCTTCTCCCTATAATACTTTGAGGGCCGCGAGTAGTCTAACAAGGTACGATTCTTTCATGGAAGAACTGCATCAATCATGAGTGAATCTGAAGGTGATATTATTTGTGTTCTTTGTAGACTGCAGTCGGCAGTCTTGGATGGTGAAGTGATGGAGAATCGTAGAAGGGACTCGACCCTGTCTTCGCTTCCCTCCACAGAGAACCATCGAAGGGCTCGTTCCCTCGCCCCTCCCAAGAGAAGACAACGAGAGAACTCACAACTATCACTCAACAACTGATCTCGCGATAAAGACATTTCCCTCCCTCTCATTCTCCGTCCTTCTCTTGGTTTCATCCATACTTCCTACATCCATCATCCTCCACATTGTCTATTCACTATCCCCTTCCAGATCTACAAATTTTCTTCATTGGAAGCAGTCGTCATCACTACAAAGCCTCTCTGCTATGGCAAGAGGTAAGTGGCTTTAGCTGATACAATCATTATTGTCTAATATGCTGGAAAGGTTGAAATTATCGAAAGAACGCAGTCAGAGTCTTTCTATTTACATGTACTCAACCTTTCTGAGTTATGAAATACCTAACACGAATCTACCCCAATCCTACCTATTTCACAAGGGTTCCCCACCTATTCCACTTGAAAGCCCTTTTCCTTCTCTCCTTCAGGCTTCTAGATGGGAAACTCGCATTGTAATTGCATAAGCACTTCGAAGAAGAAAAGAAAGGAGAAGACTGTGAAGAACGGTTAGTTCAGTATTTTATTTCATTTATAGTGGATCCGTCGGAAAATCATTCCGAATATATGGCGAGAGAGTGTGCAAAAGCGAGAGAATAGACTCATTTTGGAACGGAAGAAACTGACGGATCGCCGTTTATTCCACTATCTATACTCATCCTGTTTCGTTTTGCAGCATACATTCATTCGATAGCGATAGAAGACGAAGATTCGAAGATGGAAGATGACGAGGAAGTGACTCCAATGGTAGAAGAAACGAAAGATGAGAACATGGATTGCGAGGAGGGAAACACTCCTTCGGTGGGTCGAGAGGAGCATAGGGATTGGGAGATGGTAGAGGGTTCGATGCAGAGAGAAGGTCTAGATGGAAAGCAATTGCTCCCTCTTACAGGTATCACACAATCGCCACTTTGAACAAGTACGAGTGAATACTATCAACTTCCACATTCCTCACTCGTACGATATGAAGAGTGTCGAGTATCTCGGAGGGGGCAGCTATGGGAATGTAGTGTGAGATGCTCTTTCATTCACATATCAACAGCTTTGCGCTGTCAAGTTTCTAGAATACTATGAGAATATGAGAATAATCGCATGATTCAGTCGAACAAAGACGAAGACGAGGAAGGGTGTAGAGGTGGAAGTGGCGATTAAGAAGATGCACCAACCCTTCGCGTCTCTCAACAATGTAAGCTCTTTCGCCGATTCCTGGACTGATCTTTGGCTGATCTCACTATTATCCACAATCTCCCACAGGCTCGTCGAGTCTTCCGTGAGATTCGTCTGCTTCAAATCATGCGACACGACAACGTCATTCGAGCTATCGACCTGTACACTCCCCAGACCGAATTCGCCTCCTTCACCGATGTGTCAGTCCTCTCTTCCTCTTTTCTCTCCCCCCCTTCACATCTACCATCTATCCTCTTCAGATACGTAGTAACAGAATATGCGGGTAATACTCTGTACGAGATACTGAAGAGTCAACGGGAGACGGGGACTACTCACTTAGGAGATGAACACATTCGCTTCATTCTCTACCAACTGCTAAGGGCTCTCAAGTACATTCACTCTGCCAATGTGAGCCATGCCATCCCCTTCTCTCGCATTCCTTCTCCTCATGACTCCCTCTTCAGGTGATGCATCGTGATCTCAAACCCTCGAACCTCTCGGTAACTTCGGAATGTGATCTCACTGTCCTCGATTTCGGATTAGCTCGAATGGTTGAGAAGGGAACGACGGGATTGTCTACTTACGTAATGACTAGATGGTATCGGGCACCCGAAGTCATCTATTGGAAGATTGGAAGCTATGACATGCAAGGTACGAGATGGGAAGGGGGGAAGGGGGGGGGGAGTAGAGAGGAATGAATAGCCATTCAGCCGATGTTTGGTCAGTCGGCTGCATCGCAGCTGAACTAATGATCAACACTCCGCTCTTCCCGGGGGAACAACAACAGGCTCAGTACGAGATGATCACCCAGTTGTGTGGCTGTCCCGATGCAGCTTTGCTGGATAAGGTACACTACAGTCACACTCTAGTACAGACTAGGGTCTAGGTTGATCCATGTAATATATTGCAGATCGAAGTGTCGAACAATCCGAAGATGCGGGAAGTCATAGAGAAGGTGTCCAAGAATCGACCTCGGGTCAACTTCCCATTGTACTTCCGAAGGCTGAATCCCGATATCTCCGACGATGCTATCGATTTCCTCGATAAAGTTCTCGTTCTCGACCCACAAGTCAGGTATCGTATTCATCCGTCTTAGGCGAGGAAAAGGAAGTGAGAAACATCATAAGTAAAGAAGGTGGAGAGACGTCAACAAATTGATGAGTTGCTATGGAATGCGTCATCATTTCCTCTTTTCTCGCGTTGACATGGAATGATTGAGATTGACAGTGGAAGAAGCCCTTCAACACCCGTATGTCGGTCAGTACTACGAACCGGCCGACGAACCGACGGTGACTACTCCATTTCCATTGGACGAAGAGGGAGTGACGAGTATCGACGAATGGAAGACACTCATTTGGAGGGAGATTCACGCATTCAAGGGAGACGACAACTCGCCCACTTTCACTTGACACTCACTTGCTATTTGTCCATAGGTTCTATTGTATAAAGTGCCTTCGCTTCGTGCTCGTGTCATAGTGTGCAACCGTCCATTCGGTCTCCACCCTACCTCCTCCCTCCCCTCATTTCTCCCTTATCCTCAACTCAGCATGCAATAATGTCTCCTCCTGACTCGGGAGGAGTTCTCTTCTCTCACATGAACCGATCCCCTCAACCGTCGGTTCCCCTCCCTCCCCCTCCGTCCTTCTATCAGGTATCTTCCCTCTCTAATCCTCAGTTGCCATAGAAATGAAAGCAATCGCCTTACTATTTGCTTAATGTAATGCCCAAGTAAACAACGGCTTAGAGAAAATGCGATGGCTTTCTTTATTGGTCTCCTCACTTTATGCACAGAATGCATTTCAGACAGAGGTCAATAAGTGTCGATGGGTCATTCCTCAATGCTATACGAATCTTCGCTCTCTAGGAGAGGGTGCCTATGGAGTTGTATGGTTAGTTAGTTTGAGGGGAAACATTGTCCTTAATCAGAGGGAATAGTAAGAAAATAAAAGATTTCAGTACGGCAGACTACGCCCCGAATGGGATTCCCACTGGAGACCGAGTGGCTATTAAGAAGTTCTGTCGACCCTTCCAGAGTACCATACATGCAAAGAGGACTCATCGGTACGATATTTATGCAGTTTATCACCATCTAGAGAATGGAACGATTACAGGTAGTCAATTACAGGAATACGACTAGAATAAAATTGGAACTCCATTCCCACTGTTTCCCTTCAGAGAACTCAAACTACTCCGTCTTCTCTCCCATCCCAATGTACTCGAAATGATCGACGTCTTCACACCTGATCAATCCGTTTCTACGCTCAAAGATGTGTCAGTAATCAATTCCTTGTCATCATTTGGGGATTGTCGAATTTTTGTATCTTACGATATTTAAGTTTTCCATAGGAAAACGAACACAGCTAGGAATGTCTCCGCCTTCAGCTATTTCGTTTCCGTCCTCTTCGGTTCGGATCTCCAAGCGATTCTCAAAGTGCAAAAGTTAGCAGATGAGCATATTCAGTTGCTCATTTATCAAGTTCTTCGGGGACTCAAGGTAAACTTCCATCCACATCTCTCCTCTATCTCATCTTGCAGTATATTCATTCTGCTGGAATCATTCATCGCGATCTCAAACCATCGAATATTGCAGTCAATGAACGATGCGATGTCAAGGTATCCCTTAATCTCTTCCCTCTATTTATTGACCCCTTCAGATCCTGGATTTCGGATTGGCTCGTGCAGCGGACCATGAGATGACAGGATACGTAGCCACTCGATGGTACAGGGCACCCGAGATTATGCTCAACTGGATGCATTACTCTCGCAATGGTAGAGTTCCTCCTATTCATTCCATCATCTTTCATCTTTCAGTCGATATTTGGTCAGTCGGTTGTATTCTAGCCGAACTCATATCTGGCAAGGCCTTATTTCCTGGAGATGATCGTAAGGGAAGGGGAAATGAGATAAAGTAAAGAAGACCTTTTAGATATCGATCAGCTGACTAGGATAATGAAGGTGGTCGGCACTCCGAACGAAGAGTTTTTGTGTAAAATACAGTCGGAAGAGGCGAGGAACTACATTCGGTGAGGAAGCACTCGATACAGTAACTAATATTCTCGTTACAGTAACCTCCCCCATCTGCCCCGTCAGGAGTTCTCTCAAATGTTTCCTTCATCTCCCAGTGCAGCGGTTGACCTCCTTGGTCGAATGCTTGTATTGGATCCCGATCATAGGTGAGGGGAAGAAAGTGAAATGAGGGGATTACAGTATTGAGAATATCCGTGGAGGACGCGCTGAAGCATGAATACGTGAGAGACTATTCGATACCCGAGGAGGAACCTTCTGCCGTGAACCACGTGACTACGGACGAAGAAGAGGCTAGGGCTCAGACCATTGACGATTGGAAGGGTACGTAGATAACGTATGGTTACTGTCAACTGACTATCCTGCCATCTATCTACGAGGTGTGGGTTCATGCATCCCATTTGGAGATGCGTGAGAAATGCAGACATTATTCTAAAATCTCCCATATTGAAGTGAAAGAATGAATAAGAGTAATGAAGTTTATTTTTTCTTGCAGAGGTAATCTGGAATGAGATGAACCTCTTCCGTTCCTCTGGTCGTTCACTTTCTGATGGATTTCCTCATAAACTCTCTCAAGACGACGAATAGACCATCCGTATAGTCTTTGCTTATTATGTTATATTCATTTAAGTCATTTACATATAATTTATTAGTAGAATATATGAAGAATTGTGTACAGTTAATATCTAGATATTCGTAGACAAAGAGATATTCCGTAAAGAAATGATACATTCCATACCGTAACCTCACATTGTCCATTGTGATGACTATTCCGATCTCAATTTCATCGATCTCGCATAAACACATCTCTGTTCATTCAGATGCATAATTTCGTGAAGTGTTTGCATCACTTTGACATATTTGCTCTTCTTTTCTATTCATTGAAAACGATGTAACTGAACTATTACAGATGGTCTTGCAAGACACGAAGGAAGACTATTATGTCGTCGAAATGAATAGGACGGTCTGGGCTATTCCTAAATATTATATCAATCTCACGCCCGTTGGAACTGGGGCATACGGTATGATGTAGTGGACTTCCTCCTCAACAGAGGACCAATTGCAGGAATGGTTTGTTCTGCCGAAGACACAAGAACGGGCAAGAAAGTGGCAATAAAGAAGTTCTCGCGACCATTTCAAAGTGCGATTCATGCTAAGAGAACGTGCAGGCAAGTGAATAGAGAACTCTTTGAGAAGAGGGTCAAGTTGTAGGGAACTACGACTGCTTCGATCGATGGACCACGAGAATGTTATCGATATGATCGACTGCTTCACTCCCGATAAGGAAATGTCGCTACTCAACGATGTGTAGGAGATCATCACTTATAAGCTCTAGCTTCAGTCGTAAGCTATAGCTTACGACTGAAGCTAGAGCTTGATCATCTTCTCAAATATGGAAGGGATAAGATAGACGTGACGTTCGTTCAGATACTTCGTATCTATGTTGATGGGGGCTGATCTGTCGAACATCTTGAAGATACAGCGATTGACCGATGATCACATACAATTCCTCGTTTATCAAGTACTCAGAGGTCTCAAGGTACCTAATTGCCCACCCCTTTCCTTGGGTGTAGGCACAGTATCTCTTGCAGTACATTCACTCTGCGGGAATCATTCATCGTGATCTCAAACCGTCGAATATTGCAGTGAACGAAGACTGCGAATTGAAGGTTGATTACGATGAAATTAGTGATAGAACAGAGAACTGGCAGATATTGGACTTTGGATTGGCTCGACAGACTGATAATGAGATGACAGGATACGTAGCCACTCGATGGTACAGGGCACCCGAGATTATGCTGAATTGGATGCATTACACTCAGACAGGTTGCATAGTGCGTATTCATCCCGTGTAATTGTCATTCAGTCGATATCTGGTCAGTCGGATGTATTCTGGCCGAACTGATCACCGGACGAACTCTATTTCCCGGTGCAGACCGTAAGTTACTGTTGTTATACCTATCCTGTGATGAATAGAGTGTACCGTATATCCTTTAGATATTGACCAATTGACTCGAATAATGGAAGTTGTGGGCACTCCTGACGAATCCTTTCTCGCGAAGATACAATCAGAGGAAGCGAGGAATTACATTCGGTAACTAACCTCCTCCACCTCAACCCTACAGTATATTACGGTAACCTTCCTCCTTACAGTAACCTGCCCGTTATGCCTCGTAAATCCTTCCCCGCCCTCTTCCGAAATGCCTCTCCCTCAGCTATTGATCTCCTTGAGAAGATGCTCAAACTGGATCCCGATAGTCGGTCGGTCTCTTCTCCCCGTATCCTACTGTAGATACAGTAACCCGTTCCTCTTGAGACCGACGGCGGCTGAAGCAATGGAGCATCCGTATCTCTCTCAATATCATGATGCATCGGATGAACCCATCTCTGATCAAGTTCTGTTGGATGAAGATGTCGACAGGTTCGTGAAGACCAAAAATGGTAATTGCATAATTGCATTGATAATTGCATACTCTTCATTCATTCTACTCAACACTCAGTTATAACTTATATCTTTATTCAGTCTCGTTATGATACTTATTATTAGGAGATTTGAATAATCCACCACCTAAAGAGTCTCTCAGGACGATAAGCGAATGGCGAAGTATAATCTGGAATGAAATCGAGGAGTTCTCTCAGCGACATAAAAGTGCCATGGAACACTAATGAATTGCCATCTTCTCTTTCACAATTGCATACATTCCATGCTTGACCATAGTACAGTTCACAGTAGAAAGAGTATATCTCACGTATGGTTGCTATGCTTGCATATTCACAGATGCTAAATAGTTCTCCTTTTGAATGTTCCCTCCGTGCATGTTGAGCTGTACACTATTAGATAGAGGAGAAAAACGGAACATTTAAATGGTTCAGAAGATTCGCTATTGCAACGTGTTCCTACCCTACTTCCGTTTAAGCAGCTTTTACCCGTTCACTTACGCTAGATACTCAAGTATTTGATATACAGGACGATAAAGTACCTATCGAGAGGGGTCTGAGTGTCTCTTATCAATGTGTTCATACGAGATAACGTGTCCTTCCTCATCTCTTCCTTTCATCTTCCAACTAAACTTTAGTCTACCATCTTATCTGCTTCTGTTTCGTGTTTTACTTGTAGATATTCGTGTTCTTCAACCATCTATGCGTAATTAATTAATTTCCTTCTCACAAATATAAGACGAACCTTTTCATTTCTTTCTTTCATAGTCTGCAAATCGGTCTTTCATCGAAAATGAATGGCTGATCGTAAGAGGGTATTGTCCCCTCCGTATCTTTACAACTCAACCATCCAGTATTTCCATTTCAGATGCTCCTTCCCTTATTAGTGGGATCTCTTGCAGTGTTCATCTCTTGGATTATATTCAAGAGACAAGAGAGGGAAAAGGTGAGAGAGTGGATAATGGGGAAGAAGAAAAGGAAAGTTAAGCGAGTAGCGGAGTTGGAAGAAGCAGTGAAAGGAAGACAAGAGGAACGAGAGAAGAATATTGAATGGGCGAGGAAGCGGGCGAGTTTGGTTAGTAAGGAAGACAAAGAGAGGATCGGACGGATGAACTTTGATCAGTTGAGAGGTATATTCGCTATCCGTATCATAACCGACTTGTCTCTGTATCAATACAACTCTTCTCTTGAGATTCCCTCCAAATGGGAAGTGTCTCCTGTTCTACAGTACTCTCCGTCTATCTATCCAAGGCCTTACAAGCACACGAAAAGACCAATTGTGTCACTCTATTTGTGAAGGTTCGTTGAACCTTTTTCCTTCAAATGTACATATAGTGCAATAAAAAGATCCGTCAGTTTATCATGCCGACTATCATGCGAGAGAGTGTGCAAAAGTGAGAGAATTAGACTCATTTTGGAATGAAAAGACGGACCGGTTTATTCTACTATACTAGAGACCCTGACAAAGATATCCCTCAATACATTCAGGAATCAGTGAAGTGGGCAGAGGAATGGGATGAAAAGGCGAAGAAGAGACAAGAGAAGCCTCCACTCTTTGGTATTCCGATCTCGATCAAGGAGTGTACTGTGGTTAGCTTGTATTGAGATGGCAAGAGAAGGGGAGTTTGATGTAGATGGAAGGATACGATCAGACCCGAGGGTATGCCTCAGGCATCAACCACCCTTCCTCTAAAGATGGCCTTCTCGTCGCGCAACTCAAGTCTCTCGGTAATCTACAGTTATCCTCCTGCAATCAATATCTTCCTCTCAGGAGCCATTCCCTTCGTTCAAACAAACGTTCCGTTGTCTCTACTCTCGTTTACATGTGGAAACAAAATATACGGTAGATGAAGGTATACGGTAGATTAATAGTTTGATGTGCAGGATGGACTTCTAATCCGCACGATTCAAACAGAACTCCTGGAGGGTCATCGGGGGGAGAATCGGCTATTCTCGCTGCTGGGGGGTCCATTCTCGGAATCGGAGGAGATGTCGGAGGATCCATTCGAATTCCCGCTCACTATGCAGGCATCGCCGGAATCAAGGTTGGGTTACGGTAGGTGGGAAGTATCGCGAACTGACGACAGCCTTCGCATCTCCGTCTGTCTTCTCTTGGTACTCTTGGATCCGTTCCGGGAAGACCGTTGATTAATGCGAGTGAGGGACCAATGGCACCGAGTATTCACACGTGTACGAAAATACTCAAGTAAGTGGAGGGAAGAGGGTACTGTAGGGGGACATTGGAGTGACCAAGGCTGAGTCAGGGAATACGTACACTTGGAGATTAGCAGACGAATCTTTTTATACTTACTTATAGACAATTGTGGTCAACTGATTGGATCTCTTCTCGCGACCCTTATGTGCCTCCCGTATTGTGGAACGATGAACTGTACAAGAAAGGAAACAAACTGCGAATCGGTGAGCCGATGAGAAACTGCCTACTATTTCAATAGACGGCTTGACCACGAAGCTAACAGGCTTGTAAGCCAAATATAAATGAGTGAGACTTGACGCGTAGGATACTACACGGATGATGGCTGGTTCACTCCTACTCCTGGATGCGAACGAGTTGTTCTCGAAGCAAAGTCCACTCTCGAGAGAATCGGTTAGTTATCTATTCATACTTGGAGATTAGCAGACGAATCTTTTCATAGTTGTTCGTCCCTTAATAGTGAATGGAGGGCCGTTCTCGTCCCCCCGTTGATTGTCCTCCCCTCAGGCTATACCGTAGTCCCCTTCACTCCCCCCAATGTCCCCGAAGTCGTCCGTCTGTTTGTCGCGTGTGTCTGTGTAGACGGAGGGGCCTATGTCATTAAGAACATCACGAATGTAAGAACGAAGATGTCTGTTCTAAACGAAGTACTTGCATACATTTGAGTCTTGAATAGATAACAAGTCAAGTCAACTGAGCGGCCGAGGACCTACTTTGGATTACCGAAGAACATTCGAATTCAAAGTGAATAATCTCAGGACCTGGCCCCTTCGGTGTTCCTCAAGGCCCTTCGTCCCCTTCGTCTCCCCATCATCCTTCAACGAATCGCAGGCAAATTGGCGGGTTTATTCGGATGGTGGAGATTGGACAAATTCATGCATGCTCTTGCCTACAATACCGTCGGTGAGAATGGTATACTGTGAATAAGCTGAGTAATTGATTATCTCAGAGATGCGAGAGAACTACGCGAGTATCGAGAAGTATCGAGAACAGTTCATCTCTCTCATGAGGGAACAGCACATCGACCTCCTTCTGTGTCCCGTTAACGTGAGTCAGTCTACGTACCTACATCAATACCTACAGTATCCCTTCCCCTCACAACACCCTCACCTACCGTAACCCCTTAGGTCCTTCCCTCTCCTCCCCACGACGCGCCACTTCATCTATCTGCGGCAATGAACTACACGGCCATCTTCAACCTTCTTGATTTCGCTGCAGGAGTTGTCAAGGTATTACAGTGTTCCATTACAGTACTGTACCTACAGTATGCTCAGGCTGGCAATTGGACGAAGGAAGATGAGGAGAATCTCTCTTCCTACCCGACTACAGACATTTGGTATGGAATGGCTCGTGATTACTCCAAGGTAATCCCTTCGTGTACAGTAACCCAACTCTAGGAAGACGTTCACTAGAGACGTGCATGCGAGTTCTTTTCGTCAATGTCTTTTACTGCGTTTGTTGACGAGAAGCGTCGTGTTTGTCAATAATGTATGAAACATAAACATCAAAATAACTCTTATGCGGAACTGTAATGTTCACACAACCTAGCATATAGTACAGTTGAAGAGCCTAGTCATATTGTTGACCTACTTCCAACTGGAACATGTAAAAGGCACGTGAACATTTGGACAGGAAGTGAGAATAACGGATATCCGGAAACACTTGATGGTCTCCCTCTGAGCTTCGAGAATTCCCTACGAGACCCTCCCCTCTCTATTTCTCTCGTAACCTTCCCCTTTCCTCGTAACCTCTCTCCCTCCCCCTCATTAGTGTTAACTTCTCTCTTACAGAATTCGACGGGTCTTCCTCTGGGTGTGCAAATCGCGGGTCCCCCATATCAAGAGGAGACTGTACTACGTGTCCTCGGAGACCTCGAGGACAATACAATACAGTAACCTATTGTCTCGTCGTAAATATGCGCAAGAACTTGTCATGTCACAAGTAATTGGGGGATGAAGTGTTTATTGATGCCTTCATTCAACTTCAATCTTGAAATCGAGGCCAATCTTCATAGTCTTCATCATCTTCTCAGCCTGTTCTTTGTTCTCTGCTTCGATCTATAGTTCATGTGTTCCTACAGTTATATGTTCCAAAAGCCAACCTCTATCTTGATGTTTCTCTTCTCATTTTCCGTAGAAGGAGGAATAGGAATGCATCCGAAGTGAATAGTCTCCATTGTGAAGAAGCAACCACTCACGACCAGAGATACGATCACAATGAATCATCGATGCGAGGAAAAAGTAATCTTTATCGCCATCATCTTGAGTACATATAGTCGCTTCAACCAGACTAGTCATCAACTAATAACCTTCTTTTCGTCTACTGAAATTGCGTCAGAATGTACTGCATCGCACGTAGTTTGTGCAACCCGACCAATCGTCCTTCCATGTATTTTGGTGAGCCAATTTAGCAATATCGAGACTGCAAAATGTTGACGTCTGCTGTGTGTATTCTCTGTACGATTATCGATAGAATATTCCCCCGGGGAATCCACCTACAGACTATCCCTCTATGCCCCCTTAGCTCATCACTTCCTCTGTCCTCATCATCCTCATATTTCCCCTTCGACCTTTCAATGGTAGTCTAGACCCGGGTCGACCCTGTATTATTGTTCTTTCTATTCTCACAAGGTACACGCATAGCCTGTAATGTTAGCGAGTGAAGTAAAGCTAATGATGGTGAGAAGGACTATTAGGTACAGATGTGATCTGAGTGTAACCATCTAAATATAAGGAATAGACTGAGTAGTCTTCCCTGAATAGTCCCCTTTACAACACCTCATTATCGCTTTGACGCTTGTATGAAATGCGAGTAGACTGTGTGACGATTACCAAAAAGAAGAGGGAGGGAGGAGGGTAAGGGGAGGGGGGGGGGGGTGAAGGAAAAGGGATAGTCATGCTAGAAGCACTTCCCTTCTTATACCCGGGTTAGACCCCTCTCTGCTTTGTATCTTGTGCTTCCAATTTCAGATCTTTAATTGCAATTGTGATTTACTTTTGTAGTCATCGCTCATGAATGTGCACATGTTTATTTTGCAAAGCCCTATTGCTACATTATGTGGGAAACACTGTTAGGTTTTGATGTGATCTGTCCTAATCGATTATTCTAATGGACGTAGACAATCGAAAAGAAAATTTTAATTTCGGTTCCCTCTTCCTTTCTCCAGATGCCCTTTCATTGCAAATTGAGTGTCGTGTGTAATTCTTAGTTCGGATGTCATGTCCTGCTCCTCCAATCCCCACATCCAATTACCCGTGTTCCCTCGAATTCCATCCAATTGGTACCAGTCGTCTCACCTCCTTTTCTTCCTCCAAACAATAAGCTCATCCATATTCTCCTTGCCTTCTTTCGTCATCTTCCAAGTCCTTCTTCGTTTGCTCCTTCTCCTCTTCATCTATCATTCATTCCGTGTAAACTTACTCGTGCAGAGTAGTCACAGCTTCGAAACAACCTTCCCCTCCTCTCCTTATCTTGCTGTTCTCGCAAAGTCTTCGTGTTCTTCTTAAAGTCTAGGGATTCCATGAATGCTTGATTGCTCCATTCTTCTAGTAGTAGACCACGCTGTCTCGTCGCCCTTCCTCTTCCTATTTATCATAACACCCTTTTCTTCATCACGTTACTCTTTCATACGTTGAGTGTGTTCTGCACCTGAAGAAGCAAGTCGAGGTCTTAATCAAATAATGAAGTAATGTCCAATTTGAGCCTAGGAAACGAAACATTTCCATTTAATTTCCTCATAAAATCCTCAATATAGTGCAGTAATAAGAGGAACGTCACGACAATATGTCATGTAGGACTGCTTGTTAGGTTTCGAGTTATTTTGCCGTGTTTGTTCCATTGTCAAAATTACTTTGTTTTTCGGGAGTAGAAGAGCTGTGAGATACTCCGTACACAATCCAAGACTCAAAAAGAGTCTCGATTGTCGCACACTCGTGAACCACGTGGATTAATTTCACAACTAGTGGTTAGTCGTCATATGAATGGATCGATCGTCATTCTCTACCGTACCCTTATGACGTCATTAACACGTTGTCTGTGTCAGCCTTCAAATTAGCCATATGCTCGCCTATGGCAGTGTCGTATGACAGTCTTCGAGTGAAGAAGGAAGATGTTGAGATATACAAGCGAGTCGCCCACTCCACATCCTCTATCTATTACTCATCTTACGAGTATCCCCTTCTCTTTCAAGTCTTTCTAAGCATTTCCACTTGTCTACCTCCACTCACAGCCTCAGTCGCCTACACATTCTCTTACGTACTTCATTCTCATTTCCATTATTTCCCTACAAATTCGAAGTCGACCGTGTGAACGAGCTGCATTTTTTTGTTAGTCCCGTGAGGCCTTGGTCTGTTAAAAAATAACACCATCGCGTTCTTACCTTCATTTTCGTCAATTACTAGCCGATGGCTCAATTAACAATAAAATATCTTCAGGGTAAAACATTGGGGATGTCGCCCTCTCCACGGCGTGTCTCACTTTCCTTATGGTATGTGATTTCTTCCAATTACAAAAAATAATCGGTTAAATTTGAAAGAAAAATGGAAAAGTTAACCATGCGCGAGACATGAACTTTTTTACTATTGACTAGAAGTGAAGTGTCATTTTGTGAGCTATTCATATATAACAAGCAAGACGACCTTTATTGATTACCTTCATTCCGCCTCTTCACTCGCGGCTCTCTCTAAATGCCCATACTTGCCAATCCTGACTGTGCAATTAGAAGCAGCCATAGGTTTCCCAGAATATGCACTGCAAAAGGAGTGAAAGAGGATACATTCGGTTTCCTATGTCCACAGAAAGCACACCTTCAGGACCACGACATACTGCATCATTCTCGTTACAGCTCTCACATGTATTCCTCCCACAGAGGTATCACAATGCAACCTCAATCGCAACAACTCAACTGTTAAGGGAAGCCTCCGATTGTGCGGTCAAAAGTTGACGAGGACACTACTAGCGCTATGCAACAATCAACTTTGTGGAGGATACATTGCGAAGAGTAAGCAACCTCCTATCTCAGTTTTCAATCCACCGTTCAGGATCACACCCCTTGCTCGATTACACTCCCGAACACGTACACTCTCAAAAAGACATCCCATTCCTGCATCACCAAATAAAAAGAGACGTAAGTTAGAGTTAGAGTTAGAGCAGTTAGTGTAACATGAAAGACAACTTCGCAAACAAGCGATTCTAAGCCTAAACAAATACCGTACTTTAGGGAGGCTCTGGAGGCATCGCAACCGAGTGTTGTGTCAACCGATGCAGCTTCTCCTATCTCAAAAGCTTTTGTTGTACTCAATAAAACAGGCACCATACGTCTTCCTTCTACATAAGCCACCTTAGACAACTACGTCAGACTTTCTAGAATCGAATCCAACCCCATCTTCTATATAAATTGCCACCCCGCATAGTGCATATCATTTGCACCTACTACTTATGGCGCTCCAAACATGTATGTCACACTCACAAAATGAAATCGTAGCCCATGTCATTTACAGACAATTTTCTTCTTGTCCAGATAAAGGGATAAAGAATATTGGTGTTATTCACTCAGCATATAAGCATGTCACTTTATGAGGATTAACAAAATTTACTCAACAACAACAACAAAGATAGCAACTTAGTTCTCGTTGTCTGAACCATCATCCTCATCTTGGTTGATGTGGAAGTATCGAAGCTCATACGTGTCCTTGGTAGAAGCGACCACACGGAGCCAGTCACGAAGTGTGTTCCGCTTCAGGTACTTCTTGGTGAGGTACTTGAGGTACCTAAAATGTTCCTGGTCACCACTTTATATCAAGGGTTTCTCTAGCCTCTTCAAAACAATCAGCTATTAGGCACTAGATGTGCATGAGAGTTCTTTTGGTATACGTTTCCTTGCTCTTGGTCACGAGACGCGTCGCGGTTATGAATGGTGTATGACACATAGGAAAACACGCAATGCTGCGAATCTTAACCAAAATGTAAACTTTGAGCTTTAGGAAAAAAAACATTTTAAAGTGTTCTCTCAACATTGCAAACGATGGAAAACGTCATGCCTCTTCGAGAAGGGAACTTCCGAGGTGACAACAACGCGGGTCTTGACAACGTCGACCTTGACTCCGTTAAGAGCAAGTTGGCCGGTCTTACCACCAACCTTGATGCTCTGGTTGAGGAAGCTCTCCTGAAACGATTTACGTCAGGACTTACTAGGGGCCGATAACACCCTAAGCCTGACTGGAAATCAGGGAAGGAAACCCTGTTTTCCGAGAATCAACTCACGAAGTTCTCGATGTTAAGAATCTTGTCCTCAACCGGGTTCTTGCATTCGATGTTGAACTTGAGAACTTGCTTCTTCTTCTTCTGCTGGTTCTTGCCAGGCTTGTTCGACTTGACTTGCGGTCTCTTAGCAACAGCCATTCTACCCTGCAAATAACCTTTTCAAGAGTAGAAGGATTACAACAAAATATTCAGTAGTAACACTCTACACAAAGACAACAATAAAACGAAGTCTAAAAATTGCAAGAATTCATGAATTTGCGCTGTTTGGCAACTTGCCAACTTGCGCATCATAAGTACGGTAGCCGCCAGTTTGAATTTCGATTTTTGCAATGCTTCATTTTTTCGTAAGGTTAAAAATATTAATAACCGGCTTGTTGTTTATTTTTGTTTTTCTTTTTACTTTTAATCATCACATTTTATAGATAAGTAGTCCAGTGTTTTATTTAGATGGAGGAGAACGACACGATTGCAGAGGAAGGTGAAGCAGCAGAGGAATCTGCCTGCACGCAACAATCTGGCGGTGATGTTGCAGCCGAAGATGAAAGCTTTTCGGTATGTTATTTTTGGCTCTGACATAATTCATCTAATCTAAGAGTTGAATAGATTTGGGTGACTAGTTCACTACTTTAGCCACGGACTCAGACAGAAAGGGCGAAAGACGCATTCAGAAATCTGCAGTCAAATTTTTGAGAGCGAGAGAGCGCGATTTGAATACAGTAGTTTGGTGCAGCGGGTGAAGCTTTGCTAAACGCAGTGTTTAATAAGATTACTAGTTTTTCGAGTATAGCTTTTGTATTTCAGTAGCGGCTGAAATTTTTCTCCGTAAATAAGAAGTTCCCGTGCCTACGCGTCGAATGAACCATAGATTGTGCCATGAATTGCGGAATTCGTCGAGAACGAGCGTCATGCTATTTCACAACCAGATCCGGGTTTTAGTGCTTACCGAACACTATGGATTGGGCTATCTCTTGAGAGACTAAGCCTCCTTTGCTACCTCTAAGCATGCTTTATTTGTTCTTTATGCGACTGGTTTCTCGTTTGCCTACTCTATTAGCGTGGCGCTTTCAACAACTGAGCTGTGCTATACAGCAAAACGATTTATGTAATGTACGTCGCAGTTCCTCCTTCTTTTAAAAGCCTTTCAGTCAAAAGTCGAACTTTTTGCAGTTCGCATGTGTAATAGCCATCGAAAACATGT
>LS870040.1:69799-120319 GCA_900490955.1 Micoletzkya japonica | reverse complement strand
TCCATTCTTCGTTCGTCAAATTGAGCCATCTCAGTCCGAATACTTTCTTCACGGTGTGGTCTCCGAATTACTGTAAGCACCGGACCTCGCCAAATTGCAAGGGAACAGAGTATGTAGATGCAAAATGAGATGAGGAATCCAAATCTCCAATAAAATATTCTTGAATCTCTCTGTGCGATATCGAAAAAAGCGCGAAAACTTTTCACTAGCCACAGCATTCCGTCCGGCGAAGAATGTGTCTAATAGCGAATTGACCACTATTTTTGAATTATATCATGAGTACGCAATCCAATCTGTACCAAATTTTCAGGGCTTATCAAGCTTACAGCGAATATCTTAAGTTTTTAAATTCATGAATTTTGAATTATTGGTCCGCCTACAGGATCGGATCCTATGAGCGGAAACCGCTATTCGCTATTAGAACGCTTGGAATGCTGTGTAGCACTTTGCGAGCCTTTTTCAGACGTGATTTCAAGTCATCAAACAAGCGCTCGTAAGCGTAGAAGAAAATACATTAAATTCTGCATCGAAAAGAGTTGTTCTGGGTTTTCGGACCAGACTTGTCTAGCTGTGAGAAAGCCGGAAATGAATCGCGCCGAGTGGGCAATAGAGCCGGTAGGGGTTGGTCTCCGAATTACTGTAAGCACCGGACCCCGCCAAATTGCATGGGAACAGGGTATATAGATGCAAAATGAGATGAGGAATTCAAATCTGCAATAAAATATTCTTGAATCCCCTTGCATTATACCCTAAATTGACAAAAACCGAAATAAAAAATTCACTTGCTAGTTTCGAGCCTTTTTCGGACATAATTTCAAGTCTACAATTAAACGCTTATATCCCACGCGAAACTCGATAAATGTTACAAAATGATTGGCTGGTCGTTTTCCAGATTCGATTTAGAAGGAAGTTACTCCTCTCTCAAAAAAGGGCACTTCCGAAGCCGCCGAAAAACAGTTTTTATGGCATAACTTTTGTCAATAATTTTTTTTTGCGCCAAACGGTTTTCACCATCGTGATCACCGTGAAATTCTGCATCTAGGGAGGTGTGAACATTTCAATTTGGAGATACAAAATTTCTAGTGCCAAGGGGGTATCGGTCCTCTCAGACCAGGCGTCATATATGCCCGGACCCGACAGTCGGGTGGTAGGCCCCTTATTTTGTCAGATACATAGCTTGGTAGGCACCTCATTAAACGAGATACCTAATTGGTAGGCTAACAAAAACATGAGTTTATGCATTGGTAGGCCACGTTTTAGAATACCTGACCGTAAAGCTGCCCATGTATGGCAGGGATACGGTATAGATTTAGGGGGCGGGCGTTATTGGTGCTTTTGAGTTAATAACGAGTTTGGATTATGGTTTAGTGAATAACTTCATATAAACTTTGGTGTTTTGAGAGGTATAGTGGATTAAAAAGATCCATCGGAAAATCATTCCGAGTGTGCGAAAGTGAGAGAATTAGTCTCATTTTGGAACGGAAGAAACTGACGGATCGGTTTATTCCACAATATACCGATGGGAGGAATATTTTGTTTTAGATGAGTTCTGCATTGAAGAAGGTGCAAGAGACGATGAAGGGAATGAAGAGAAAAGCGGATGAAAAAGAGATGAAGGGAACTAGTGGAGGAGAGAAGAAGAGAAAAATAGAAGAGAAGGAGGGAGGGGAGGAGAGGGGAGAGGGAATGGAAGATGAAGGGACGGAGGCAAGAGGAGAGGATACTGTAGAAGGTAAGGCTGTAGGGAACAAAGGGATGGAGAGCATTGCAGAATCCGATGAAGAACGAGGATTGTGTATAGTGGATGCAGAGGAGGAGGAAGTGAATGCGAGTACTCAGATGGTACGTTCCTTGATTGGAAAGTAAGGAAATGGTTTTGGCAATCTAAAGTGTGATGTGGATTTAGTATTTTAAGAAGGACGCATGCAACGAGGATATGGTTGATAGTGGAAGTGTTTCCAATACCATGGACAACAACCCGATCAGTTCGAATGAAGAAGAAGGTTCGTTCGAACAACCTTTATTTTAGTTGATCTTACTTTGTGAAAATAACGAATAAGTAATAATGTTATTTGCAGGAAGTTTGATGATTGATGAAGAAATGGTTGAGAAGGAACCGGAAGCAGTACAAGAGGATCCAAGAAATAAAGCAAAGACTACGGTAGAGGCGAGGGATTTATACTTGTCGTAAGACATGAAATGTAATTGAAATACGTTATCACAAAGATTGGGTAATATACATAGGGCGTATTTTTGATAGGACATATACTGTTCCCAATCATGAACGAGAATGAATTTTGTTTTGAGAAGGCGAAGAGTGTCGCAGTTAGCAAGGGAAGAATGGAGAAGAAGAAGACCGCGAATACTGCAAGCACTTACAAAGCGATTGAAAGAAAGAAGGAGAAGCCTGCTCCAACTAAGGTGTCCTTTGCGATTGGGCTTAGATAGGGAATGTCCCTTTCAGTCCAATACTGAGGGAGACGGGTCGATGGAAGTGAAGGAAACGAATTTATCCAACAGGTTGGTTATTTCACTAGTTTACTCACCGGAATGGAAAATTCCTAATTATTTAATTCAGACAACCTGTGAGTATCGACAAGGTCAATCAACTGGCTGGGAAAATGTTGAGACAAATGAAAAAGGGAAAAGGAGCGGTAAATTGCGTTTTATTGTAAGAGAAACAGCTTAATTGTTAGGTAGATATTGTGTGGATCCTCAAATTTTATGCACTTGTGTTTGTTGAAGCATATGAACCCCTTTGAGAGTCTCCTCACTCGTTCCACCACAAAAGTCACTCGAACCCTCTCCCTCCCTACTCCCTCCATCCCAGTCTCTTCCTCCACTCCCTCTACTTCCAATGCTCCCTCCACTACCGTACCCCCTCCTACCGTATCCCTTCCGGTCGAAAAGAGAAAGAGAGGTTTGTGGATTGATGTATTGATTGAATGAACAACTATACTTTTTCCCTTCCAGGTAGACCGAAGAATGTACCGAGTGGTGAGGTTTTCACTCTTGGTGCGAAGAGTGCACCAGAGAAGCCGACGAATGACAGTGTGACGAATGTAAAGGTACGGTAGATAGGAAAGGAAGGGATAGAGAAGGTTGCATGCACAGAAACCCGTTCGTTGTGTGGAATCGACGTTCCTCGATGCTTTGTTCTCTGTTGTGACTGGAAGAAGGACTGTGGAGGATGTCGCGACTAATGTTGATATACAGGGAATGACGATCGAGACGATTGTCGACTCTGTGGCTACGGTAAGTGGAGGGTACTGTAGGGGGGAAGGGAAGAGTACCATACGCGGGTAACATTACCAATCATATTTTAAAAACGAGCCTGCCATTGTACACAATCATGGATTATCAAGCATACTAATCTAAAATTTCTATCAAAGTGAAATTACACAAATATTTGGGCCTACCGTCCATACTATGGGTCATACATGGGCAACCTTCCATATTTTGAGAAACGGGCATACCAGTGTACGAAATCAAGCCTACCAATTGAAATTTTGTAGGAAATATAGGCCTACCAAAGTAAAATTCCGAACAAATATGGGCCTACCACCCATACTTCGGGTCGGTGCCCACGTATGCTATGGGTCGGTAACCACATATGAATTGTAACCAGTAAGAGTATGAAAGATCGGTTGAGGTGATTGTCGAGATGCAGACACGATCTCTCCTGGAAATCATCGCGATTTGGACGAAGAACAGGAAATTGGGGGATGTGATGACGGTGAGTTTCAGTCGACGATGGACTGTAATTACTGTATGTTGAAGGTGGTCCCGAAGCCTGAGAAAGATCTATTCGAATTGCTGCAGAGACTCGAGGATAACGATACAAGAATGGCCTATTGTTATACTTCGCTCTTCAAGTATCGTCTTTACTCTCCTGGACAGGATACTCGAAGTGATTGTCAAAGGATAAGGGTGTATTGCAGTGTTCTCATCCGTAAATGGGGTCGAAGTCGTAGTCTGGACATCCATTCTCTGGCCAAGTTCATGCGTTGTTCCTTCTTCCTCTTCGTTCTCATCGACGTACAATCCCCTCCCTTTTCCCCTCTCAATCCTTCCCTTCAGGACCCGGAAGAGGCTATGATGAATGCACAAGTTCTGGTTAGACGGGTACTGACCATGCACGATCCCCTATCGGTTATTCGCTGTCTGGTAAGTATTTGCTTAGGGCATGCAGTCGTGTGTCCAAATACGCTTCACCCCGCCTTCATCTTGAGGCATTAGTGAAAAATTAGTACAATGAGTAGAATAAGTGGAGAAAATACCGATGGTACTTTAGACGTTCATCGCACTGCTTCCCAGTGTCCGGAAGTTCATCGAGTGGCTCGTGAGAGCGGATGTCGATTCATTGTGTGGACGACTCGTGGCTCTCCATCTCGCAAATAATAGGGTACGGTCGCTGCCCTTGGGCATGTTATTTATTATTCATTTTTGATATTTGCTGGGGGTACACTCTTCATTTATCATAGTGGATGAGCATAGCAAGATGGAATTATGTAATCTCTTGTGCAGGAGCGAGAATCATTCTTGTGGGTAGTGGAAGAGCTTTATCCACAAGAGATCGAGCAAGAGACCAACGAGGGAACTCGACTGGCTATCAAGAACATACCACAACTGTCTACTGTAAGTTGGCAATTACCGTCAAAACCGAAAATTCTGGGACAAATGCCGTATAATACGGTATTATACCGTATTTTTGCCATTGCACTGCGGCTATCGTTGAATGACACATGAAATGTTGCGTGCCTGTTCTTCAGACCTTTTATGGTCACCCTATCTTGAAAAGTTTGTAATTGGTACCCCGCGCTTCGTTATAGAATGGCTGAAAGCGGTGGTACCGCTGTGATACTCTCTAAATCAGGCCAGGGAAAAAGCTCATTTCTAAAATTCCGCGATCTATTTTTCAACCTAAATCGGTTCTTTTGAGTAACCCGAGGCTGAAAAACATCTTTTGACATTTTTTGTAGAAATTTGAAATTTTTGATATTTTGACTGCTCCTAGAGGTGATCATTTCCCCGCATTTAGCACCCGCCTCCAAAATCAATAAATAAAACTTTTCCAATGCTTACCTATGTATTTTGAGCTGCTCTTTCCGAATATGCAAGAAATTTTTCGATTAGATTTGTTCTAAGGCTGATAATGCAAAAAATACGGTAAAATACGGTATTTGTCCCACAATTTTCGGTTTTGACGGTACCATCTGCGTATGACTTTCTTATAAATGGTTGTTATACAGGTAATCTATTGGTGGAACGATGGAATATCCGCGATAAAAGGGAAGTGTACGAGTGAAGAGGATTCTATCATAGTGGACAACGGGACACTCAAGGTGAAGTAAATAATACTTTTGCTTTACTGTAGAGACTGTATTCCAAGTACATACGCGAATATTCTTCTGACTCCCTTCTTCTCACATGTCTCTCTTCAGTTCTCCCCTTCCCTCTCTTCTCTCATCGAACAAACCTCTCTCCTCCTCGATCCTCGATTCAATATCACCGGTCTCGATCGCATTTCTCTTCTCGCACAGGTTCCTAGTCATCGGTCATATTCCTCTTTCTATATGTAATACTCATCTTTATTTTTAGCTCGATCAAGCAACGATCGATGAATTGGATGCAATAACAATGGGACATGAAGACGATCGGACAGAGAAAGGTGGGAAGGGGATTACAGTAGGGGAGAGGGAGAAGGGTTACGGTAGTTGCGGATGGTTGCCGAAGGGAGTACTGTAAAGGGGAAAGGGAAAGGGGTGTAATGTACGGTATACGGTAGGCTTAGCCACTTGCATAATTAGTTAAGAAACAAGCTACTAATTGTAAATAATGCATCATCATAACCCTTGTTCTCAATTCAGTTGGACTGTTCTCGGACACCTCTAAGACTTCTTCTTCCCTTTCCCCAGTCGATGCCCGTGTCCTAGTCTCTCAACTCTCCATTGCCCTTTCATCCTATCCCTCCCTTCTCAAAGGGGGAATATCCAGTCAGAATCTAACCAGACATCTGCAACCCCTTCTGGAGAAGGTTAGTCACTGAGAAACGTACTTTGGATGGGAATAGACACTTTTCGTGGATAATCCATCACCAAGTAGATAGTTGACAGCATTAACTAGTGGAGGTGTTGAATGGAGTCATTGAGGCTCATTCGATAGTGGATCGGGTGAAGGGAGTGTCTAATCAGAGTCCTTCCCTCTCCCTCACTCTTCTCGGCCTTTATTCCTGGATCGAAGTGGTCCAACCCTCTACACGATTCCCCCTTGCCCCTTAATATCCATACCTTTTATATCTCCCCTTGTACCCCATTTACTGTGTTTGTACTCCAATTTGCCTCCCTGTATATGTAGTTTATTACCCAGCTGATTTCTTGTCATCCATAGGTCACTTAGTCACGGGAACAATGTCGTAGTTCTTCATTAACTGCTTAATCCCTTTGATCTCAATACGGTAGTTTGCTTGCAAATATTCACCATTAGCTGATTATTCATTCCTTCGTCAAAGGGTTTTACATTTATCCGGTACATCATCTCAATTCCAGGTAACATTCCCATTTACAGTATAATTTCCCTTCTATCACTGCTAATTCATAATTGTTTTTGTTGTTTTACCTCTAATATGTGAGAATAAATGGTTCTTGTCAATCGTGGTCTTCCAATATCAAGTGTTGATTTCACTTTGGTACGTTATCTTGACCCCCTCCCTCTTAATGGATCGGTTGGTCATCAAAGGTGCATTCGTGTAATCTTCTACCTGTCTGTGTGCGTGTCTGGTCTGTCTGTCGTTTCCCTTGTATGTCTCTCTCTTCTCCCTCTTCCCCCTCCCCTTCCCCTATTCTCTCTCTCTCTCGAACTGCTCTTCACTCACTACGTGTCTCTTCGTTTCTCTGATCAATCTCTCAATTGCTCGCACTTTGTTCTTTCCTCGGTGCTTTCTCGCGTTCTTTCTTCTTTCTGTCCCCTGTCCCTCTCCCCCTCGTAAGTCCCTCCCTTCTTTCCCTACTCTGCATCATATCAGATCCCTCTAACTCGTCACTTGTTCCTCCTCGTCTTTCTCTTCATCTATCTCTTCTCTTCCATAGTCGTCTTCTACACAATCTCATCTGCAGAACGGTTAGCTATTTGGCTTTCCCTCTTAGACAGCTTCTCTCCTCCCTTTTACCTCGTAGCCCTCTCCTCCCCCTTCCCCCTATCTTGTAACTATCCCATCGCGAATCTTCTTCTGAATATTACCATGGAAACGGTCGTTGACGTGTGTAAAAGGGGGTCTAAGATGGGAGTAGAAGAGAGACAGAATGAGCTGAATAAGGAATGGAAAGCAGTCAAGGGGACATAGGCTGGAATAGGGATATACGGTGTGTAGTGGAGTGTAAGTGAAGGTGGTGTAGTAGTAGATATGCCTTCCCCTTACATTAGAGGGAGTGTATCCCCAACTCCTCCCCCCTCTAAGTGAGTCGTCCCTCGATGGAATGAGTGAGCTTCTCCCTAGATGATCTCCCTCACCCGTCTCTTCACTCATCCCTCCCTCCAATCCTCCTCTTCTTCTCTTCTCTCCTCTTCCCTCCGTCGAACTTCTCCAATGGGTGCAGCCTGTTGTTCATCTACAGTAACGAAGGAAGGAGTGCTTGGAAGGAAAGATGGGATGGAAGAGGGAAGGAATGAGGAGAGAGGAGCGAGGGGAGGGGAGGGCATTGCGAGGGTATTGATGGACACTCCCATGTTCAGGGCTCAACTAGCGAGGTGAGATATGGTTGGGGGAGGGAAGGGAATACGGTAGATATGGTTGGGGGAGGGAAGGGAATACGGTAGATGGGTAGACTGCATGGATCGACACCTTTGATTACGTTTGCATCTCAGCATGCAACAAGAGATGTATTCTCTCGAGTCATCTCTCTGTAGAGTGAAGAAAGTGTGCATTAGCTGTCGATAGTCTATCTCTTCCCCTTGAGATATCCTAGGCCATTAGTAGATTCTTCGTATCTCTCTGTGATGTGTCTCCGCAGTTATCTGAGTGATGAGATGAGCCCATTTATGGTAAGCTTCAAAAATCAAGTGCAATTTGCGTACTAATGGTCGTCTCACCACTCTTTCCTGCTATTCATCTAGCTTCCATAATTACCATATTCCCTCTGTTCTCAACCTCTCTCCCCTCATTCCGTCCTTCATTCAACATTCTGGGTGGTTCTCTTTCCCCCCTCTCTTTTCCCCTTCGTCTCTTCTCTTCTTCATATTGCAAGATGTCTTGGTTGCTGTGTGGAGTTTGTGGAGATAATTCAAGGAATAAGAAGAAGTTGGAAGAAGACGAGAGAAGGGCAACTTGGTGAGGGGTACTGTAGAGTACGGTAGGGGTATTGTAGGTTTACTGGGAGTATTGTAAACTCATTGAACTTGGTGGGGGTAGTATACAGTAGCCAGTAGACAGGGAAGGGGTACTGTAGGCATGGAGTATGGCATGTGGACAGATTGGAATTATTTTGAGGCTGTTTACATACTGATTAGGGATAGGGAGTTTGCGTAATGGGAGGGAAGAGATAGTGAGTGTTTTGTGATGATGAGGAGAGGGAAGTGAGAGAGGAGGCGACAACGAAGGAGAAGAGAGCAGAAGAGAGGGAAGGGCACGGGTTGGTTTCATTGTCATGTTGATACACAAAGAAGCGGTAGTCTCCATTGGTTGATGACGTGTCCGAGGATAGATGATAGTGAAGGGGAGTCCATCGTGTGTCTCACTAATAAGAGACAGTCTTCCTTCCCCTTTCCCCTCTTATTCCCTTGCTATCACGGTCTACCCTCGTCCTATCAAGGACAGTTCCCTTCGACTGAGATAAAAGGAGTGATAGGATAAGCACCCCTACCTCCCCTATTCCCCCCATCCCCTCAGTATGTCCCTCCTTTCCCAACTAATCATTTTCTCCTCCTTCGCCCTTCTCTCATTCCTTGTGCAGATGTAAGTGGTCGTCCTGTATTGCCATCCCAATTCTCCAGTTAGAGGGGCTGATTCTATAATGATCGTGATATTCCTCTGTATAATCTCGCTGTTTCAGTTCGTTGACTTCTGACGCCTTTTCGTATCGACAGAAGAGCCACTTCAGTACAGGTTAGGCTATTTTCAGCCTCCCTTTAAAGGGTCCCTCCAGCCATCTCATTCATTTCAAGAGATAACCAATTAACGTGCGGTTGATTGATTGCGAGAGACAAGAGAGGAATGAAGAGACGCAGACAGCGAGAGAAATCTTTGCACAGCTTTTTCTCAGCAACGGCAAGTTTTCAACAAAAAAGGAGAGAGTATGAGACTCAGGACATTGAGAGCTATCCAATGATGTCAAAAATGCATATGGTAGATTTTGCCTGGAGGGGCCCTTTAAATCGCCATGTGTACTCTCTCTTTCGAAAATTGGCAGTAATAATCTTAGAAAGGTTAAACACAGATAAGGTTATTTCTAGTTGATGTCATGCTCGATTGCAGTGTTTTGGTAATGGTCTTTTCCCCAATTTATCTCCAAGAGTGTCAGTAAAACACCAATTTTCGAAATGCAGAGTATATATCGGAGGAGTTCTTTAGTTTCACATTAGTTCTTATCGTTGGACGCTCATAGGTCTTTCAAAAACTCATGTTGTTTCTCTTACTAAAAATGAAATGCACTAGGAAAATGTACTTATTCGATCATTTTTGTTTGAAAAGTGCCTTATCTATGTATGTATATATCTATGTAAGACTAACGTAGTTTGATAGGTTTTATCTACATTTGATTTTCTTTAGTAATGCAGCGGTTACGAAGTAATAAATTATGTGGTTAAGGAATGTCTGGAGACGGAAAAGTTGTGTACGAAGCAGAGGAACGAGGATCCCTCTACTCCCTCGACTACCGAATCTTCATCAGTACGTATAGTTATTCCAACCCATTTTAATAACTTATCAGGGATTTGTGTTCAACGGAGGAGATACTAATATAGATAAGCTTATATAATAATTTTATACTACAACAGAACATAAAGCCTCATTTTTCATTATAGTTATGGTTGACGAAAATGTTCCGTCCGTCGTCTCTTTCCTACTTCCGACGAGAGAGCGAAGCGGTATGAAGAGAGTCCAGACAAAGTAGGAATGAGTTTACTGACGGAACATTTTCGTCAATATTATCTACATTTTCTAATAATGTATAGTACACGACCGTTTATCTGACTCAACCCCATACATTGAAACAACACTAAGCGCGGCACAATCAGTTCGCGATAGGTTATACGGTAGCCAAAACGTTACCGTAACATACGGTAACCAAAACGTTACCGTAACCCATTTTCAGACAAAATTTAAATATTTTCTTGGTTTTTCTGCACTAAAATGTTGCGCCATAATCGACATTTGCTAGTTTCTAAATAGAAAAAATTACAGTCATTTGCGCCTTGAGATACGATTTTTTAAAGATGAAGTATACGGTAACAAAAAGGCTACAGTATGTTTAAAGCGTGTGCCGTCTTAGGATGTAGGGTCAGAACGTACGTGTAGTGAAATGTTAGAATGTAGTGGATTATGTACCGTGACAGTCATTGTACTCTATACTCCCTTATCTACACCCACTCTCTTATTAACCGGAAGTGTCAACAGACTCTTTCCTTCCCTTAGAACCTTCCCCTTTCAGAGGGACCTCAAGGGTACATTTCCCCGTGGCATGATATCCCCTTGTATGCCGATGAGGCGAACAAGATATTCAACATGATTGTCGAGATTCCCCGATGGTCGAATGCTAAGATGGAGGTGAGTAAAGGGGATTGCGAGGGGAGATGGGAAATGAATCAATAGACGATGTATGGGTTACTGTAGCTTGAGTTTAATATTAGCATACGGGAATGAGTGAATTGAGATGGCGACGAAGGAGCCTCTTTCTCCTATCAAGCAAGATGAGAAGAAGGGAGTTCCCCGATTCGTCCACAATATCTTCCCCCACAAGGGATACATATGGAACTATGGAGCACTCCCTCAGGTACTGTATACATGTACTTCATTCGTGGTTGTGGTTTTGGTTTTATGGCTCAGTGAGAAAAAGTACCATTAGTTGTCTCATTCTGAACTCCAGTGATGTCCGACCCCTCACAATTGTGAGAGGGGGTGCGACCAAAAAAAAATTAGGGGTGCGAATTTTGCAAATATGGCCAAGAATGGTATGTCAAGAAGTTAACAGGAGGTTACGGTACTACAACAAGATGCATATTTCATGGAAAACTGACCATCTAGATGTTCTTCAGCGCATCTTTCTACCGTAGGAATATTGCAACGATATTTGAGGTGTTTTATGTTGGGTTTAGAGAGGCGTATGTTGAAAGTCGCGATAACGGTAGGCGGGTTACGGTGCATTATAGTTATGGAAAATTCAAGGAAAATCGCACTCCTAACGTTGTTCAGCGTGTTTTTCTACCCCAGAAAACATGTTTCCCCGAGTCATAAATGTTTAGTGTGTTCATTTGCGGCGGGTCCCACAAAGACCTCACAAATTTAACATTTGTGGGACGTTTGTGAGTGCACATATCTCGGCTGTAACTGAACCAATTCTCATATTCTTTTTTTTGTTTTGATATACTCCACGCCTTCTACAATGCTCGGGGTGCGATTTTGTTTGATTTTTTGGTCTGAACGTTGTTGCGATCCTCGAAAGTTGGGAAAAATTGTTGTCGCGTTTTCACTTTTTGTAGCAGAAAGACGGAGGTAGAATTAGTCTCTGTTGAAGGTATATAAGGACAATGGATAGTATAGTAGCCGTAGGGGTGCCCTTTTGCTTATATTTCCTCAGTTATGCAGAAATCGACCGTCAAATATCGAGGTACATATGTCACAGAAGACAACTTCGAGATGTACTGAAGGAGTTATGTTGAAGTTATTGGTGGATTCATAAGTGCAATATTGTAGTCACGTAGCAGGTTGATACCCGTATAGGTGCGCTTTTGCTCACATCTTAATATACGAAGTAGTATGTGTCTGCGAATATGGGGACCCGGAAAGGGGGGGGGGGTGCGATGGAATTTTAGTTAGGGGGGGGGGGGGGTGCGACACCCCTCAAAATTTGTGGGGGATCTCGGACATCACTGAGAGAATCCAAACAATGTAGGAATGAATATGTTTACTGACAAAACATTTTCGTCAACATTGTAGAACTCAGTGTATATACGACTGGATTTTGTTTAATATCTGAAATGGAGGGAAAGGTATTTTAGACGTGGGAGAACAACGAACACGTTGACCCCGAGACTGGGGCGAAGGGAGACAACGACCCGATTGATGTGCTCGAGATCGGATCGAAGATTCACAAGAGGGGAGCTGTCGTGCAGGTGGGGTATAGTGAGTGTAGGCACTCTTCCCTTGACTATCCTCCTCCCTTCTTCTTCTTCCTCCTCTTAACCCCTCGAATCTTTCCTCTTTACAGGTGAAAGTGGTTGGTTGTCTTGCTCTCATCGACGATGGAGAAACGGATTGGAAGTTGGTGTCGATCGATGTGACTGATCCCCTTGCCAAGGACATCAACTCGATGGCCGATGTAGACAAACACTTCCCCGGACTCTCCAGGGTACTGTATTCTACCGTGTAATCATGGAATAAGCATACACATCTTACCGTAACCCTCTCATTGTCAGGCCACGTACGAATGGTTCAAACTGTACAAGATCCCGGCTGGAAAGCCTGCCAATCAGTTTGCGTTCAATGGAGAGTTCAAGGATCAGGCTTTCTGCTACAAGGTAAAGAGTGAGGGATACAGTAAGATTACGGTATGTGTTGAGGTTATCGAAGAGACGAACGGATTCTGGAAGAAGCTCATTACTGAACCGTCACCTGAACTGAACACGTGAGTTGTTATCTTGGCCTCTACAGTATCCCTACTACCGTACCCTTCGATCCCCATCCTAGTTCCCCCGTTCAGTCTGTCTCGAGTCTCGGGAGCAGCGCATGTCTCTACAGCAGATGCGGCCTCTTCGATCGTGAACGCAGCTCCTCCAAAGGGAGAGAATGCCCCTCTTCCCTCCGATCTCTCTGTATGGCACTTCATTGCCGACAGCAAGATCTAACTAACTGTGTTGGCTTAATTAAGTTAATAAAGTTATGCATTTGCTAGCTCTGAACAGCTTTTGCTAACAAGGAAAAAAACTAAATCGAATTAACTTTATTACAAGCTTGAAGAGTATAAACCCGTAACTAGTAAAAGAAAAGTTGAATGTTGAGCAAAGAGTAGGATGGTATGCAGTGGAATGTTCCGTTGATGATTAGGCTTTGTTGGCAATGGAGGAGCGCTGTTGATATTTTCGAATGAGAAGAAAGAGGAGAATGAAGGAGAGGAGGAGAAGGGCAATGCAGAGGGTTGTGAGGAGAGCGAAGGTCGTTTGAGTGGAGATTATCGATCGATCGGCATCTGAGGGGATACCGTATCCGATAATAAACCAAACATACCGTATCTATCGAATATCTCCCTTCGTCGCTGTTCTTCCAGTTCCCTCCTAAGTTCCATCAATTATTTCAATTTACAGTAACCCAATACCTTCTATCACAAATATTCTCTTCGTTGTCGTCTAAACACATCAAATACTTGATATTGTATGCTATCTGAGTGTTCTCCATTCCACCAGAGAATAGCCTGTAATAGTTCACATCTACCGTACCCTCACAACTACCGTATACCATGCGAAGGGTCCCTTTGCCCATATTCCTACATCTTCAGCTCCATGATATCCACTTCCTTTGTAAATAGCCGATGGTTGAGCGAACATCGGGTCTCCTTCAATATCAACCGTATCCCCATCTACAGAAACCCCCTCACCAGCTTCTTCAGTCGTGTAATTCATTCTGTCTCCATCTCCAAATCCAGGGCCGGTAGCGAAGAATATGGAAGAGACGTTTCCATCCCTATCTGACGCGGAGGGATACGGTAGGTATACGGTAGGGGATACCGAAGATGGAAGAAGTCTTGTTGAGGTAACCAGGAATGGTCAGGGCATGGGCATGGTCTGCTGTGACTAGGATGAGGGTGTCATCTGAGACCAGTGCAGAGATCTGAATAATGAATTAGTCGATCCGAGTGAGGTCTCTGTGGCATTTGGAGGTACGGTAAGATCAAGTGAAATCAAATGATTGGTAAAGATACGCAAGCGCCTACTTTTTCAATAGCGAGATCAAACTCGTTCATCTCTTCTGTCGCATGGTGAAAGAGATTACCATGTTCAGACTTGTCTATGCTGGCTCCTGAAAGGAATGTTTGAGATACGGTAGTGCTTAGAAGAGGAAAACCTTCGATCATAAGGAAGTATCCCTTGGAATCTGATTGACTCTGAAGTATCTGCAGGGCTTTAGTAGCCAATTCGTAGAGACGAGGAGTTGATTTCTCGTTGGACAGAAGTTGATCGAGGTAATAGGGGAAGTCGAGGGGTGAGAAGAGACCTGAACAAAGTATACGGTAGATTGAAGTGATACTGTAGCATTATTAACAAGATTGTTCTAGCAACATACCCAGTACTTTGCTGTTCTTTTCGTGTGTAGTAGTAGAGAGTTGTTCAGTATTCGTGATAACCATTCGCTTCCCTTCCTGAATTCATCCGACTCCCAACACTCTTTCCCTCTCCCTTACCGTACTCCTCAAAGTCTTCCACTCCTCCTTGAGATTCCTATTGTCAGTTCTGTTGCCTCCTTCAGATTCCGGCATAAACAGAGCCTCTCCCCCTCCGAATAGAACCTGATCGGATATTCATTGATAGCTACGGGTTATTGATACGGAGAAGTGAGAAGCGGGATGGGAGATGATCTGAGCTGCGATGTCTACACACGAAGTATCGTTGATCTGACGGGATGAGTCGTATTCCATCCCACGATGCACATCCTAAGATGGGGAATCAGATGAGGAATAGGGGGGATAGACATGGGAGAGCAAAATGTTCCCTCACTTATTGTTAGCGGAGCGGGATGAAGAGAGTTCAGAGAAAATAAAAACGATTTCGTCAATAATAGAAAATTGAGATTGAAGTATGATCGAAATGGGTAACCTTTGCATACAAAGCCGCAGGGGTCGCATCAGTAATGCGTGCAGTGGTTGCGAATCCGACAGACACACCTTGAATGACTTCCTCTTCTCATTCTCTCCCCTCTTCTCCACCTTTATGAATGGACAGGTCGGCCACTCCATCCCTTATATGAGCCTTATCTCCGTTCTCACAACTATTCCCATTCCCCGGCTTCCGTCCCAATGTCTTCTGTTCAACCTGAACATTACTATCAGATCTCTTCATCTTCCATCTTTAAGTAGATCCTACCTTTCTGCCACTGAAGATGGCCACTGCACTTGCAGCAGAATCGGTTGTATGAGTATCGAGGGAGGAGGTCTGTAGGTAGATTGATTACATAACATTATGATCATGGAATCATGTCTAATCACCTTGACATGCCCCGAGAAGGGGAAAGTCTCAAAGAAGAAGGGTTGTCCTGTGTTCACAGCAGATCTAGCCTGTAAAGATTACAGTTCCCCTTCCAATACAGTGTCCCTCTGAGTACAGTACTCTTCATAAAATTGATTCTCACCTGATTTCTTGCTATTCTAGCTGCGGTTACTGTGGCTATTCCCATTCCATCTCCAATAAAGACGATGACATTCCGAGGGGGTTCTATGAGGACTTATTCATTTCCTTCTCTCAATTACCGTACTCTGTTCCTTCAGAAGGACCTTCCCTATGTCAGATTGTAGCTTTTCATTGATTGACAGCCGACCGATATCATTCCAATAGTCGATATCTTCTGAACTTTCTTTTTTTTGTAATTTCAAATCATGGACATACCTTGAAGGGCTAATGCAGAATTGTGGAGGAGAAGAGGGATGAGAAGAAGGGGAATCATCGAATGCCTTCTCTCTAGTGGATCTGCAGATGCACTTTTGATAAGAAGATGAGATAGCGAGATGTCTAGAAGGCAGATCATACACACCAGACTATTGAACGTTCTTTGTAAAGCAGCTACATCTTGCTGCTGAATAAAGCAGAATAAGCCATATCTGATAATCACATTTTCATTATCTATACAGCCATCACTAATGCTCTGCACAACCTGTGGAATTTTGTGAAGGAAACTTTGTAAACCGATATTTGCATTGTTGGAGCAATGCTAAATAACATAGAGGAAGCAATAAGATGTATAAAATAAGTAATATTAGTCAATTACCTATAACTATTTACATTGCGTATGAGGACTTCGAAGGATAGAGATGATAGAATAACCCTTGTCACGGACAATCATACTAATATCCTAGCTATGCGGATCAGAGAAGGGTAGGGGTAGCGAGGGAAAGGGGTCTCTTTGGAGGGAGTGAGGGGGGGGGGCAGGGAGAGGGGAGGGGGTGGGAGGAGGAGTAAGGGAACATTAATGACGTTATGCACGGGTTTACTTGCCATTCCTCACACCTTTCCATTCGGTACAGTCGGGTACAACACCGATGCGAAATTTGAACGGGGACACGGTAGAGGTCAAATAAACTGCACAACTATTTATCAAAACCTTTAAAGGGTAGCGGCTCAAAAATTTATCTTAAATGCATCTTTCACAGTGTTTCAAATGTTATAAATATTTCATGTAAATTTATGCTTTGTATGTTAAAAGAGCAAAGTGATATTGGATGTGGCCCTAGACTGAAAAGTGCATTATGAGTTTGTATGTCTGCCTTTTGCAGCGGGGAATCCAAGTAAAACAACCTGATTATCATTGATGATACTTCGGGAACAGGAATAGAGGGAGAGGGCAAAAGTTGAGAACAAAGTAGACAGGGAAGAGGAAAGAAGAGAGGGGGCATAGAACAATTGCTTCTTGAAGTCAGAGATATCAGCTAGAAGGAGGGGAATATGAGAGACGAATGAAGGGACACCATCACTATCATGTTCGGGAACTCTATCCGATTAGTTCTCCTATGTAAACGATCCTCAGCCCACGGCCAATTCCAGATTCCTTTCACAACTCAAATATTTGGTAAGCACAAAAGAATTGGAGAGACACAAAGTATTTTAGATGAATATATTTAATTCAGGTATTAAGTTAAGGGATAATAATAATAATCCAACGATTCACTGTAGACGTTCGATTGTGAGATCCGATCAGTTCACGATAGCGCTTTATGTGCTACCGTAACCTCACATCGGTTATTTGATGAAATGCGCGCTTCTCCTTTTCCTTTATTGTTTTTGTGATGTTACTCTCTAAAATCGCGATTCCACGTAGTTTTATTTGTTGTAGGGTATCGAGGAGGTATTGAGAGAAGAGCCCAAGAAGGCTCGTCTATGTCAAGTTCCAGTGGATTGCGAAGAACTCCGCTTCTTCGATTTGATTGTATTCCCATCTTCGTTCCCTTCCTCATCCATTCATTCAGGTCCCGATTCCGACGACGCAGACACTTTCTTTCAGCTGAACGCGAGAACTACGAAGAACAGTGAGTCACGATTATACATTCCCTTTAACATTCTGTTGAGGCGTTCTCGAAAAAGTTGAGGACAAGCATTCAACAGAGAATATAACAGACAGGAATAAGGAGCAGATTGAGAAAGGTTGGTGGGGATAGGGATCGAAGAATGGTCATGTTTGGATTTGCACGAAGAGAGATTAGTACGGCTGAAGTGTCTGTTGGAAGAAGAGAAGAAAGAAGATTGGATACTCGAAGCTAAACTCGATAGAGTTGCCTTGTCTGTTATCACTAACAAACGGTAGGTACTTTGTGTGCTGTCTATCTAATTCGTTTGAGTCTTATTTGAAACATTCTATTACAGCTGAATAATCATGTCTGGTCTTTGCTTCGTTACTGTGGGAACTACTCGCTTTGATGACCTAATCAATGCAGTAAGATTATTTTCTTATTTCTATTTGTTTTCTTTTTGTCCCGATAGCTCTGAAAATTATTGTTTAGATGATGCAAGATAATGTTCTCGCTGCTCTTCGTAAGATTGGTATCAATAAGCTGGTGATGCAAATTGGTGCGGGTGATTTCGAAAAGACCCGGTTTACAGAGGTGGGCTCATTCATTGTTATATGTAAAAAGATAAAAAATAGGATTTTTAGTAGTCAGTTTGTATTTTAGGTATTTGGAGACAGCAGGGGTGATGAGGGAAGAGCGAACTACGCAGGAGTGCAAATCGAGTTTTATCGATACAAGAACTCCATCGCCTTGGATATCGAGAGGGCAACGGTATTTCTTTTCCTTTTCACTTTTTAACGAAAGGAAAGGGGGAAGTGGGGAGTCATTCCGATTTACTTATGATTTCTCTAGATAATTGTTTGTCAAGCCATACAAGTAGTGTCAGGTTGAGATGAAGAAGTGTGTTGAGGTAGTAGTGGGTCACGCGGGCGCGGGTACTGTACTCGAATCTCTCGGAAAGGGAAGACCCCTCGTTGTGGTTGTGAACGAGAAACTAATGGACAACCACCAGGTGAAGATGTTATCACATTTATATAGTTGCTTGAAATTTATCTCCAAACATTTTCACCTACTATCAATACCGTCTCCATTTAGTTTGAACTGGCCTCGAAACTGGCTTCTCTCGGTCATCTGGTGTACTGTATTCCATCAGGAATCGAGGTAATGCTCTCCTTGCATACCGTAGACTCTACAGTATCCTCAGGGTGCCCTCACTAACTCTTCCCTTTTCAACCTCGAACCCTTCACTCCTCCCGATATATCCAAGGTTGCTGGTTATGTCAACCGTCTCATGGGTGTCTCAGAGACACACACTGTCTCTTCGTAATTTTTCTTTCTGTTCGTTCGTTATCATCGAACATGCCAAATATCCGTGATCGATGTACAAAATCTTCTTGCTTGTCATTTTTCTGGTTCATTCTTTTTGAGACATTGTATCTATGTATATAACCTTCACTGTACATGCTTCGGTTTGCATAAAGCGAGTGAAAAGAAGTTTGGTTTATTCGATGTTTCTTCACTGGTTCACAAGCCAGAAATCTTATTTTTAATATCGCTTTGTTTGTATTCAGTTTTAATGTTGGAAGAGATCTTCACATGGAGGAGTACACACGAGAGCCGTGGTTTGTTTTTTTTTTCAATATTGAAAACCTTTTTGAGAAGTAGCATAACCATGTGGTTGTAGTCTGAAATCCTAATAGGTTCATTTTAGTCTCTCATACTAATAACTTGCAAATTATGATTTTTTTAATGTCACTGTTAAAGCCATGCAAGAGTGAGTTACCTGTAATTTCCAATGTTCAGTGTATACAGTATTCTTTTCAGTCCCTACCGTATCGGAGACGATATTGGTTCTGCCTTCTCGATGGGGCTCGTCGGAGGGTCCATATTCCACTCGTTCACGGGATTCAGAAATGCCGCTAAGGGACAGAAAATGGTTGGTTGAGACGGCGGCATTGTATTTATCGTCTTTCTCTTTTATTTCTTTATGCCTATAGAATAACTAGGGTAGGTGAGTATTGCAGTTGGGAGCAGTGCGCGAGATTCGCATGAGAGGTCCCCTAACTGCCTCTCAATTCGCTGCCTGGGGAGGAATGTTCTCTACTATCGACTGTTGCATGGTTGCCATCAGAAAGAAGGTATCAATCAATAGTCGGGGATTACGGTAGATGGAGTATTGTATCAGGAAGATCCGATCAATTCCATCGTGTCGGGAGGTGCTACAGGAGCATTGTTGGCTATTCGATCGGGTCCGAAAGTTATGGCTGGATCTGCCGTGCTTGGAGCTGTTATTCTGGCTATGATTGAGGTACGGTATGGGGAGGGATCAGTTACGGGCAGGATTACTGTAGTATACTTAGAGCGTAGGAATTACTGAGTAGTCGTACGGTATGGATTGATGGATGTTGAGGGAGTGGGACTGGTAGCTTCCCGTTGGATGGGAGCCATGCTCGATCCGACTGCTCCTCCCCCCGAACAACTTGATGACCCGCGGGCACTCGGATCTTCTCCTAATAAGGTATACGGTAGACCCGGGCAATGTAATTTAAAAGGAAATAAAAAACTCAGCACATCGTTCAGTATATTCTGAAATAGTAGACGTGATTCTCCCGGTCTAAGCATCCATTTCAGTCGTCGTCCCTGAACCAAGGTGGAGTGGATGGATCCACTCCCGCAGCCCCCTTCGGTCTCCCTGCAATGAACACTCTGTAGTCCCCCCTCCCATATCCTTGTTGATCCCTCGAGTATCCGACTAGTCTCTTCTTCCCTCTAATGATCCTCTCCCTAGACTGCTTCTGTTCAAAGAAGCCGTCTCATCATTCGTTTCTCCTTACTTTTCTTGTTCTCATTGTTGTTGAAGTCCTTCATAGTTCTCGATAGTAGTTAGTTGTTGATAGTTGAATAAGAGAGTCTCTTCGTTTCCCTCCCTTTCTCGTTCAATTCGATTGATGTCCTACAGTACTCAATGAGTCGATTGCGAGTCGAGTAAAGTTCTTGATTGAGTGATGCTTCCTCTTCTATTTAGAAGTAATCGTTGTGATACGATGCGATACTTTAACTAGTAAGTGAGTAAGTATGATTAGTGTGAACTGAAGGGCGGTGAAGGGTGGGGTGTATGCAGTGTGCTTGTATACGGTATCTCCCACCGCGACTGCTACAGTACTCTCGCGGATCGACGGATTACGGTAGAAGGTTATTGAGCAGCCGAAGGAACGAGAAAGGTTGGCTACTTTGCGCACGCCATGCTTGTTTACTTGTCTTCGTCTTTGGTTTAGTGCTTTGCATTCGTGTGCTCTCTTCATCATTAGGAAGGACTCGTTATGAATAATGTTAAGAAGCGACGGCCGAAGCGAAATTGGACAGAGAAATAGCTGATATCGAAAAGCGAGTACACCAATACACGAGACAACTCAGGAGACACGTCGTTTCCTCGTTCAAGTGAGTTTCAATCGGGGGGGGGGATACGGTAGACTGAACCTGTAGTATATAGTGAAAGCTAGGTATCGAGGCTGTGTGTGGGTGGTTTCGTTCTTTTCTTTCGCACAATTGGTACTGTATGAACAAGAGTACTGTAGTTACTCGTACCCTCCCCCCTATCCCTCCTTCCCTCCTCAGATCGCGTGAACTGTCCTCTTCGATCGCGGCCCTTCGTCTCACGATGTCGGACGCTCAACGCAAGAAGGCGTCAGTGTCGTCCACTACAACCGACGCTCTCTTGGCAGCCTTCCCTGCCCATGTATCCATTGAGGTATCCCATCCACTCGCTATCTTCAACTGACTTTTCTTTTATCGGGAAGATCTACTCAATCTTGTGGATTGAGTGGGTCTGTCGACCCGTACTCTGTCGTCTCCTTGCAGTCGAAACAAAACAGTTATTAGAAAATACGGAAGTAGCCAAATATACCGTAATCCTTGGTCTCCTCTCGTTAGCTAGCCGTTACAGTTTACAGTTTTACACCGTTTATCTGGGCTAACAGTGAAGGGATATCCAAAGGAGGGAGTCTTGATTGATAGGAGAGGACTGGGCATTCAAATCTTCTGAGCATTTGAGCTAGCCGTTGCCTACCCCAATTGAGATTCTGTCCAATGGAACTACCCACATGCCCCCTACCGTAGCCATCCGAACTCCTCTCAAGACTTATCTATTCAATTGTCCAGAAGGCACTTCAAGGTGAGCATTCTAATGTACGTTTTGCCTCATCTTTGACAATAGAATATAGTTATACCCAAGGAGAGTAAAGTGAATAAATAAGGAAAAGTTGAGATTTCTTCCCGCTCTGCGGCTGAAGCCTACTAATATCTACGATATCTTCATTACACGGTGTAAGTGGGAAGAAAGACAGAAGAGATGGGAAGAGGGAGGGGAGGGGTATAGAATTACGATGGAGGGAGAGACAATAGAATGATGAGAGAGGGGAACGCCATTGGTTTATGTTTCACTTCTTTTTATCAGCCTTACACCTGAGGGAATGCAGCTAGTGTGGTATATAATTAGTGCATTATCCCCCCTTCCCTTCTCCCCTGGTCTTCCCCTCGTCAAATAGTAAGAATAGATTAAAACGTGTGAGAGGTGTTCTTTTGCTTCGGTTCACTACTTCCTTCTTCTTCTCTTCTTCTCTTCTCTTCTCTTTTCCCTCCATTCCCTCACCTTCTCTCATGTTCTCCATTTACCTATTGAACGATTCTCGCACCTTCCCACTCTTTCCTTTCTAATAATAATAATTTATGGATGCATTGGTTGCGTAATCTTCTTGATACGGGACATCACTTCTACAAGTATCCCAAAACGAGTAAAAAATCAAATGCATGCACAAATGCATTCTTGTCCTCAAAACACTTTCATGGATGAATAATTATGTGTGTCTCTTTTGAATCGATGGCATTTCAAAGCACTTCATCGCTTAGCATATTATTAGTATTTCGTCTTCGATTATTTCTCTCCCTGTTTCCTGCCCTTTTCCGTCTTCCCTTTTTGTGTCTAATCACGGATGCGTACCCCAACAAGTGTAGAGATAGATAGATGTAAACAGAGAAGAAGAGGGAATGGAGAGAGAAGAGATAGCGGGAGAGTGGAAAGCATGGAGAGCATACTGCACTTTGATGACTGATCCTTCTCTATCCTTGACTGCAACTTAGCTTGCACTTATCCCTATCTCATTCCCTTAACTAATCCTTAACATCTTTAACATCCTCGAATCCCTTTAAGGTGTATGGGACAACATCGGCGGGATCTCTTCTATTCTCCTCGCGAAGGAATCCAATTCCTTATGCACTCGACTCCACGGAGCCGTGAATGTCAAGCACTTCCTTGAGTGTATTCGACCCTTTCAAGACTCTGACTTCGGATCAGTCAAATACCCTTCTTCCGTGAGTTATTCCACGGTTTTCGAGGTGGAATAGGGGGATATTGTAGAGAGATGAAGACGACCCTGTACAGTACCCATGCAAAGTGAGTTAGAGGATTACGGTAGGATGAAAGGGTACGGTAGGAGAGGGATACGAGGGGAAGAGGTACGGTAGGAAGGAATGATTGGCAGGTTGAAGAATGCTCTACAAGCACACACGATTCGTACGAAGATGCGGGTCTGAGAGTGGTTTATATTCCATTGTTGGGGGAGGAGAAGGGAAGAGGAGCAGAGGAGAGGAAGAGGAAGGTGAGTGGGGGAATGGGTGGGATATTGGGGTGGCGGGTTCTTCTCATGTATTAGAGCCTATGTATTACGAGAGGTGAAATGAACTGGTATAATTGAGTTCAGAGTGCAACCGATGTAGCCTACTACATTGAACTGAAGGAACCCCCTCGGAGAATCGATCCCCTGAAGCTTATCTCGCTGAAGGTTGGGTAATGCTTATCGGAAGAGGGTAAAGAGTGGCATTGAAGGTACCGAAAGGACCGTTGATTGGAAATCTGAAGAGAGGAGAGACTGTGACTCTTCCCGATGGAAAGGCCATCAGGCCCGAGGATGTGGTGCGTATTTGAAAAGTGTCTATTTTCGGTATTCTATGTCTTATGTCTATCTTGAAAGGTATCTGACAGACAAATAGCCTTCCTTAATTCCCCTTGAGATGAGCACTTCCGATCGATCAGCAGAAGAACTTCGTCGCTGTCTAATAGTCGACTGTGCAGATGAATCCTTCGCTCGTTCCCTAATCGATAATTCACTCGTTTCGGTCAGTCTCTACTGTATATTTTTGTTTTATATGAAATAGTAATTAACACACCTACTCAACGTACAGTATGCCCATTCAGTCGTTCTCTTCATCCACTTCCCTCAACTTCGTAGTCCATCTCTCCCCTCCTACCGTAATCGACCTTCCCTTCTACCGCCAATGGGCTCAATCACTCGGTCCCCAGTGCACGTCAGTTTTTTCTTTATTTTTTTCCCTAATTTGTCATATAACATGATAGTATGCATGCTATCCTCTTGATAATTGACCCCTGTACCAATTCTCCCTGTGATTTCAGTCACATCGTAGTGAATGGCTCGGGTCCCTTGATTCCCTCAATCGACTCAATGTACCGTCATTCCCGATTCCTTCACAACCTTCAACCGGCTCTTTTCGATGAATTAGTACCTCGAGGATGGAGGGGAATAGTGACACAAGAGAAGGAATTGGAGAGAAGGGACGAGAGGGGATGGGTGTATGGGGCACCCCTGCAGAGATGGATGATGAGGACTGTCAAGGGGGAAGAGACTATCGTCATCGATTTGAAGGAGGAGAAGGGGGAAGAGGAGTGGAGGGAAGATGCTAAGGAAGACATCAGAAGGGTCAAGGAAGAGATGGAGGGAATGGGGGTGGACAGCACTAAGGGGGACTCCTTCCCTGTTGTGTCCTTCCTGGGAACTTCCTCTGCTACTCCCTCCAAGTACAGGAATGTAAGTGATCGTTGTCTGGATGGAGTACGGTAGTTGTCGGTATACTGTAATCGACTCATTACAGGTATCGGGATATCTCTTCGAGACCGGACCCTCATCCGCCTTCCTTATCGATGTGGGAGAGGGATCATATGGACAGTTGAGAGTTCTTCTGGGAGAAGAAGACTGTGAGAGGGTGAGCCAGTCTTTCAACTTCATACAGATGCTTAGAAACTCTTGAAAGCATTTATTGAACCCTTTATGTTCAGACAATGCTGAATCTACACGCAGTTTTCATCACTCATGCACATCAAGATCACATGAATGGACTGTATACAGTAATCGAGAGACGAAGAGATGCCTTCATCAGGAACAGTAAGTACCGTAATCCCTTTCCCCTCGAAATCCCTTGTTCACAGATCTACCGTATGTTCCACTCGTTCTCATTTGCAATAAGAATGTTCTCAAGCCCCTCAAAACCTACACCCATTGTTTTGAAGATCTCGAGAGATATGTCGAGGTGAGATTAGAAGTCATTTTATCGTTTGAGAAGTACTTTTCTCTCTTCGGGTATCCTCAGTTTGTGAGTCTTATTTGCTAGAATATGTTTAGCCAGTTCAAACTACTCTGCATTAAAGGTAGTGGATCTCGCGACGAGCAATCCCTCTCAATATGCACCTTCTTCACCGAAACGAGTGAAGACAAGTGGACAAGGAGGTGGGGAATGGGAGGGGGAGAGGGGGGGGGTCGGATGGCTTATTATCCATGGGTTTACACGTGAAACAATACGAAAGAAGAAAGAGTTGAAGTAGGGACTGAGACTCCGTAAAGTGCGTAACTAATCAGATTCGTTGATCACTTCTCTTCCTCCTTCGACATGCGAACTCATTAATAAAATGCCTGCCTCACTCTACGATGCGGATAAATGGAAACTGGAGGGGGCTCTCGCGGTACAGGTAATGAATGACTTTTTTTGTTCCTTTGGCCTTTGTAATGATCCTTGTGAGAGAAACAATTGTTATTCTACGTGTGTTTATTCTGTTCGATTACATCAGACCAAATTATTGTCTTTGCGAATGAGATACAGTACTCTCTCATTCAGGTACACCACACACGAATGGCCAATGCATTTGTGTTGACAACCGGAGGAAAGAAGGTATTTTTTTTATTTATTGATCGTTAATTTCCTTTGCATACAAAACAGAAATTGTTAAATAAAGTGTCTGACGCTTGTCGTGATTGATAATGGTGATATGAGAGTGATCTGGGAAAGGATAAGATTGAAGTAATAGAGTGATTACCGTATTCAGATTGTCTTCTCGGGAGACACGAAGCCGTGTGATCTATTGATTGAGAAGGGAGTGAATGCTGATCTGCTCATCCACGAAGCAACCTTCGAAGACGGACACGAGGTTCTTTTCTCTACACTTTATCAATAATGTCGTTACCTACCTTTCTCATACATCATTATCAGTCTAATACCCATATGCATTCTTGTATTGTCTAACCATCCGTATTCCTCAACCTAACCTTCCTTATTGTAGGTGGATGCAGCTCGTAAGAAGCATTCGACAATGGGACAGGCGGTCCAAGTAGCCGAGAAGATGAAAGCGAAGAACTGCATTCTCTCTCACTTCTCAGCCAGATACCCTAAGGTCATCTTCTAATTGATCTCGCCTATCCCCTTCCTCCCTCAGTTCCCTTTCCTATTCCTCATCTCAATATCTTCAGGTTCCCCCTCTTCCCATGTATTTGGATGAGAAAAAGATCGGTCTCGCGATGGATGGATTGAGGGTGCGATTCGATCGACTTCATCTGGTTCCACTCATGAATCCCATCTACAGGTTGGTTTTAGAAGGGAAGAGATAGCAGCAGAACGAGTTGGAAAGGGAGAATTGACTAGTTGGAGGCTAAGGAAGATGAAGAAGAAGATTGGATATGAAAGAAGTGATTGCAGGCAGGCTTTCCGAGAGGAACTGTTCGAGATAGAATTGAAGAAGAGTCAGAGGGAATTGAGGGGAAGGGAGAAGCAGAATGAAGAGAACGAAGGGGGACTGAAGGATAGTGGCAAGGGAAGGGGGAAGAATAGATCTCCTCTTAGGGTTTAGGGAACAGAGCTTGTTAGATAGTACTTTTATGTTAGACGGGTTCGTTGTTAATTTTGCTTACAATTAGTTCTTGATCTTTGTTTGTTTGTTTCCCTGTTCTTGTTAATATGTTGTATTGAGAGAAGTTGTCATAAAGAATATCTCTATCAACTTGATTTCCCCCAATGAGCGTTTGTATCGTTCGGAATACCTTTTCCCCCGTCCTCCTCCCCCTTCTATTCCCCCTCACCCCCCCCCCCCCCTCCCCTCCCCCTTCAGTTTCCTCCTGTATTTCTTCTCTTTAGAATGTCTTCGGACGATTCTCCCGAAGTTCGAATTGCTCTATTGGGAGAGGAGAAAGTGGGCAAGACGTCACTCCTCATGAGCTTGCTCGAGGTGGGTCTGTTCATGGGGTACGGTAGCTAGTTAGAGGGGTACTGTAGATGAAGCGCTTTATATTGACGTGATGGATGTACTGTAGGATGAATTCGTGTCGGAAGTTCCCCGCCGCTTGGACAAAGTGGTGATTCCTGCTGATGTCACTCCTGAGAATGTTACCACTTCCATCACTGACTACTCTGCTGCTGTACAAGGTATGACAATCTTTTTAATTAAATTATTATTTAGTTCTCACCCTTCTTTGAATCGTAAATGTTATCGATTAAAATTATTTAATTTCTAGATGAGACTTCGCTTCGACACGAAATGGCCAATTGTTCTGTTGTGTGTATCGTGTACGATGTGACGAAGGAAGAAACGATAGAAAAAGTGAGAGAAGAGAAGGGAGAAGGAAGGCTAAGAGATGGGTTGAGGTAACGACGAGATGGCTGCCTTTATTGAGAGAAGTACTGGGAGATGATCATGAGAGACCCGTTATTCTAGTGGGGAACAAGAGTGATGGACCGACTAATCATACTGAGAAGGTTAGTGTGGGAAAGGGGGATTGGGAAGTGAGGGAGAATGGAAGTTGAGGTGTTACCCATAATGGAAGAATGGCCAGAAGTGGAAACTTGTGTCGAATGCAGTGCCAAAACGATGAAGAATGTATCCGAGATATTCTACTATGCACAGAAGGTAATCGAGGGGAATACTTGCTATGACTTGCATTCCATTGATTGATTCCCCCCCCCTCATAGTCTAATCTCTGTGTTCCCTTCAGGCGGTAGTTTGTCCAACTCGTCCCCTTTATGATGCAGAACAGAAGCAATTGACGGAGAAGTGCAAAAAGGGATTGATACGAGTATTTAAGGTGAGGTTGCTTGAGATTAGGTGGAGTGAGTGCAATTTATTTATTTGATCTCAAATATACTGTTTTCGAAAAATCAACGAACGTTCAGAGAATATGTGAATTGCAGATTTGTGACAGAGACAACGACGGGTTTCTCAACGATCAGGAACTGAACGAATTCCAGGTTTGTTCCCTTTCCCCCCCCCCTTCCCCCCTTGCCATTCCCGTCCCTACCCAACCCTTCCCTTCTTCCAGAAGTTGTGTTTCGGCATTCCCCTCACCTCAGCTGCGATAGAAGACGTCAAAAGAGTTGTCTCCGAGGGGGCTCCCGATGGAGTTGTCCACGATTCCATCTCACTCACAGGTACACTAATCTTATTCCCATCCTACCATAGATCAAATAGTAACGTCGTTGAATTCTGACGTGCCTTGATTTTTAGAAGAAAACGGAATAAAAGTGCCTTGATTCACGCTAAAAAGCTCAGAATATTGCAAAATTTGGCAGAAAATGATGGCGTTGGAGGCCAAAGTGCCTTGATTCTGTAAATTCTTACAGCAAAAAAGTGCCTTGTTTACGTCGGATCCGACGTACTATTTGATCTATGCATCCTACAGTACCTCTCCCTACCGTACCCTCAATCCCTTGTCTTTCAAGGATTCCTGTATCTGCATCTTCTCTTCATTGAAAGGGGTCGACACGAGACGACATGGGCTGTATTGAGGAAGTTTGGATACGGAGAGAATGTCAAGTTGACTGAGGAATACCTCTACCCGAGGATTACGGTAGGTATTAGTACATATCTACTTCTAGCAAGTCTATTTATGAGCTCCAGTCAATATTGCTTTCTTAGGTTCCTGTTGGTTGTTCAACAGAATTGTCCCCCGAGGGAATTCAATTCGTGTCTGCTTTATTCGAGAAGTACGACGAAGACAGGTACAGTACCTCTTGTTGTCTACCGTATCTCCCATCCCCCCAATAAAATAACCCTTCCCTTTCAGAGATAGTTGTCTCTCTCCTTCCGAACTCTCCAATTTGTTCTCAGTTTGTGCTGCAGGTTGTGTGTCCAAGTACGTTATCTACCGTACTCTCTTATATATCTCATTTCACGGATTACGGCAGTTATTCATTATCTTCACTTCAGAGAGATCCTCTCCTCAGTGGAAACGAACAGTCGAGGGTGGATTACGTATGCAGGATACATGGCATACTGGCAGTCAGTTTATTTATTACCTTCTTTTTCATAAGTCTTGTATCACTCGAAAATTTTTATTTTCAAACTCAAGCAAAGCGGCACCGCTATTTTTCTAACATAGACAGGAGATAAATACTCATACTTGAAATTATTTTCGCGGTAGGGGTCATTTTCCAGATGTGGTAGGGTAGCCATGTAAATCGAGAATTTAGCACAGCGGTAGGGGTAATTTCGCACTGCGGTACGGGTAATTTCATAGTGAACGGTGGACTGCGGGCGGGAGGGGTCCTACCCCGTAAATTACAATCAATTACTGTATTTTTCCCCTGAACATAGATGGATGCCCATCTGGCTTGCCCACAAATTACATTTGAATATGTTTAAAGATTAAGGTATAGAGTAGATATAGAAATGAAGTTTAGCATATCTACCTAAGGAGAGGCATGACCGTTTCGCCTCCTACCGCCAGACGGTCATGCCACCACTCGGGGCGCCATTCGATAGAGCGCGAAAAGTTGTGCTAGTAGGCCGAAAAGATTTTGCCGACGTCCACACATCTTCGAGGAATCCGACGTCAAAGATCTGGAGGATTCTGCATTACCCGAGCCACCGTTTCCTCTATCCCAGCCGGCGACCTTCGTTCAGCTGGTCGGTGGCGCAGTAGGGAAGAGGTCGAACTGCTGTGCCGAAACTTGTTGGTTCGGATCTCTTCGGAGGCAAAGTTTTTGCGTGATTTTCAACTTTTTAAAAAAAATTCTTCCGAAGTTGTTCGGTATGCAAAATTAGGTATGAAGAGGTTGAGCAGTTATGCAATTTTTGCGCGTGAATTCGTCCGAGGGATGAGAGCTAGCGTATTGATCAAGTCGGGTCAGGGAAATGGGAGACAGTCGGGATAATGAGGTTGGCAGAATGATGTCGGGAGACCCAACTCTCCCGAGGAATGAATGGGAATCGGGGGAGAGTCGGGGATTGTCTCCCGACTTTCTCCCGAGTTTCGGAAAGGCTAATTTCGAGAGACGAATGAAAGTTGGAAGATGAAAATGAAGGAGGCGAGAGGAATGAATGATCGGGAAACCGAAAATCTGGAGAGATTCTCTCCGGACATGCATTCCTCGCGAAAAAGATATATCTGGTCATCCCGTAATGAACTGGCGATCGCATCAGTTTTTATAAGGCTGACCGTCTATGTAATCTGCTAACTATGCCTATGTATTATCATGAAACTGATCGTGTGATCAGGATAATAATTGTCGCTCTTGAATAACGTGGCAGTAAGACTTTGATTATCAACCTTACCTATATGGAGAATAATCAGATGTCATGTAGTGGAAGAACTGTTTTGTGTTGATATATCTACAGGAATTGTGCCTGGAAATTAAAATTATTTTTGAAAAAGTTGAATATCACAAGTCCTGGGGACTTGCAAAAACTTTGCCTCCGAAGAGGAGCGACCAGCTGAACGAAGGTCGCCGGCTGGGGTAGAGGAAACGGTGGCTGGGGTAATGCACAATCCTCCAGAATCTTTGACGAGTACAGAATTTACTTCTTTTAAACAACCCAGGGGATAAATACTCGTATTTGAAATTTATTTTACGGTAGGGGTTATTTTCTAGCGGCGGTAGGGTGGGCATGTAAATCGAGAATTTAGAACAGCGGTGTGGGCAATTTTATGGTGCGGTATGGGTCATTTCATAGTAATAGACGGTTTGCGTGCGGGATAGGTCTCACCCCGAAAAATATAATCAAGTATTCAGTATTTTCCCCTGAAACAACCACGAGATATAAGCTTTTAATTTTTTCGAAAGTACGGCTGATTAGCATATGGTAGTAACACTATTTTTTCCCCTCATATCTTAAAAGTTCGTTCCGGATTTCAGCTGAAACAATTCTAATGTTAAGCTTTGGACACTTATGCGTAATTGAGAAAAATAAGAAGTAAATTTTTTCACTTCTTAAAGAAATATTTAACTTTAAATAGAAGCCTAAATAGGTACGAAAGCAGCAGAGAAAGTGATAAAACCAATTTTTTCTTATATCTTAACAGGGAGACTATTTTTCGTCCTGCTAAAGTGTTATTATATACTAAGTACTACGTTAGTAATAGTGATGGTGTTATCAGGAAAATTCGATATACATATGTCGCAAAATATAAATCTAAATTTCTAAAACTAATTACATAAAAAACAGGTTACAGGTTACAGGTTACATAAAAAATTCTAATTTTTAAACACACGTAACAAAATCCTGAAAGTGTGGCAACCAATAGTAGATGCCCCAAGGATAATCACGCCCACTCGGTATAAGTTTCTCGCTGCCTATGAGAAAGAAAACTAAATTTAAATACTACTACATGTACCAGTGTAAACTAGAAGACTCGGTAACGGTTTCATAAGGGACTTCGCATCCAGTCCTATACATGTTTCGCATACTAGGGCCCCTTACTTTGTTGTTGGTGCAAACAGGTTTTAGTTGGGAACCAATGGAATTGAGAAAAATAATTTTGAAAAAGTGATACAAGACTTATGAAACAGCGTAATATATACTTACTGTTATGCTCAATCAATGCTCTTCATTATCTTGCAATGGTTAGTTATGCTCTGTTCAGTATGACGACTCTAATAAATATCACGCAAACACTCGAGCAACTGGCGTACTTGGGATTTGCAGTTGGGAGAGGAAGCTCGGGAAGGGTGAGTGGGATGGGTACTGTACGGGAGGATAGAAGGTACTGTAGGGGAGGAGACTGTAGAGACAGGTGAGGGGTACTGTATTGACCGGGGTTACGGTAGTCATTCCAGCAGTCAGCTGGGTCACCTTCACGGTGTGCGGGAACTTGTAAAGATGCGATACGAGTAACGAGAGAAAGGAAGATCGATCTGATGGAGAGGGGAACTGACAGAAAAGTATTCCAGTGTCTCGTTATTGGAGCGAAAGATGCAGGAAAGGTATGAGGGTACTCCAAGGGAGGGGTACTGTGGGTTTTGACAAGGGAGTATATAGTGATGCCGCGTTAAAATCACGCGTGCCGCCCTCGTATCTCTTTTCCAATATTTTATTTCTGCACCAATTCAGTAGGGAGAGCGTCGCCGCCGCCCGCGAAACAAACGGATTTGAATTCCCGCGAATTCTCAAAATGCGCATAAAACCTTTCAAAATCAATATTTTTACGCAGCATAGGTATCTGTCGTGTGTTAAGAGTGTCTTCATGCAATCCTTGGCTGGTCGGGGAATGAAGGAAGTGGCGTCGATGGGAAGGAGACTGTCCCCTTATGTGTGCAATCGAGTCACTGTCAAGGACGACCTCAAGTACCTTCTGCTCAGAGAGGTACTACAGTACTCCTTGCCATACCGTAGTCCTTCTCTCCTTTTCCTACCCTACCGTGATTACACCCCTCCCCTACAGGACCCTACCGTACCCCTTCAGGTGGATGTTCTTTCCCCTCAAGACGTCCTATCAACCGTCGAATCGTCGGCCGATGTTGTCTGTCTTCTATACGATATCTCCAATCCGGATTCATTTGCCTTCTGTGCTACGATATTCCTCAAGTACTTCTACAGGTAAGAGAGAATATCTAGATTTATCTATCTACAATGGAAATGAAGGAGATGTCAATGTGGAGAGATTGATTAAGGACGAAGACTCCTTGTTTGATGGTTGCGACGAAGGTTGAGAGGGAAGAAGTGGAACAGAGATGGGACACGCAGCCCGTTGACTTCTGCTCCCACCACGAACTACCAAGACCTGTCAAGTTTACCAAGAATATGGTGAGCACTGTATTCTGCACATTACAATTAGTCCTCTATTAGTGACGTAAAGAGTACGGCTTAGAGTAACGACATCCCTTAAGATCGGAGAAGCGTCGAATGCCCTATTGACTCAACTGACTACAATGGCAGTGTACCCTCATCTCCGTAAAGTATACTTCCTTAATGACTCCTCCTTCCTCTCTAAACTAAGTGCAGGAGTTGCCATAGCAGCCCTAGCTGGGTTCCTTGTATTCAAGAATCTCTAAGGTTTCCTTATACTAAGTCGTCGTAAGAGAAGTCATCTCTCTCCTTAATTATCTTTCTCCCCCTTTATCTCATACATTGTATATGCTTCAAAGGGTATTCTCCTTTCCCTGTTATCTCTACTCTTCATAATATTATGCTATGCTCTAGTGGTTACTGTAGTGTAATTTCAACGCAAGCAAGCAATCATCTTTCAACCAATAGATGACATATTTCAGATTGAATCAATACCATGACTTGAATAGTCCTTTCCTTAGTTACCCTATGCTCATTCAAATGTGCTCCCTTTGGTCCTTCACGGGTTGTTTTAGTAGTTACCGTACTCACAATAAATTTTGTTATTTACTGCTAGTCGGTTGACAATTCTTGTTATTAAATCAATTGAGAATACTGTAGAGTGGTGACGGAAGAGGGAATGGATTACTGTAGGAGAGGAATGGAGATGGAGAATAGGACTGAACGGATGAAGACTCGAAGTATGGATAAGGAGAAGGAAGAAAAGAGAAATGAAGAGGAAGAAGAAAAAGAAGAGACGGTTGAAGAGGAGGAGAAGGTGGAAGAAGAACTATCGAAGAAGGAAAGGAAGAGAAGGGCTAATATGGTGACGTGAGTAGGGGATAGGGGGTAGAGGAACGGGATAAGGGGGTGGGGAGGGGGAAGGAATAGATAAGGGGGAGAAGGGAAGGGTTAAGGTTTCTCGAGAAGAGAAAGAAGAAACGAATAGAGGAACGAGCGAAGAAAAAGGAGAAGAGAGCTGCATTGAAGGTACGGGGAGAAGAGGAGGGATATTAGAGGGGTGGGTTATGAAGGGAGGGTGAAGGGATACGGTAGCCTTGTTAAGGCAAGTGGATTGGGAGAATCGTTGAGGAAAGCGAAGAACACAAAAATGAGTGAGAGTACGTGTAAGGTGAGTAGGGAAGGGGATGAGGGAATTGAAGGAGAGTTCAGATGAGACTGGTCATTGACATGTCATTCGACAACCTCATGTTAGACAAGGACAGAAGGAGGTACGGTAGGTACAGTACTCTAACTACAGTATCCCTGCAGATGCATCTCTCAACTGACTTTCTGCTACTCTGTCAATCGGAAACAAGATAATCCCTCTCAGATGTTTGTGACTTCATTCAATGGACCGACTAGAGAGGTTACTCGATCGATATTCACAGCAGTTACGCTCCAGTATCAAGAAAATTTTGTTTTTATTGAATAACTTTGAATAACTAAATGAGTTTTTTTGGATCTAATGACCAGTTTTTCCATGTTTCTGGCCTCGTGGGGCACCGAATGGTGTATTCGGTTATATCAAACGACATATCAGGAAACGAGATACTGCTCAAAATGTACTTTTCTAAATGCACTGCTGTAACTGTTGTGATATTATCCATGATTGGTTTTCTAGTTCAGTTATTTGACACCAATGGGACGTACGGTAATTGGGATGTCAACTTGCACAGAGAAGATTTAGAGGAAATAATCGATAAGAACGATATTGTCTATCTGACCGCTGATTCCCCCAATGTAAGTGGATACGTCGTTCACGGGTGGAGGCCTTCTTTGGAGGTCATCACTCATCTCGATGATTCGAAGGCTTATATTATTGGAGGATTGGTCGATCACAATGCACACAAGGTAAGAGACCAAAAGAAGAGTTGAGGGAGGGAATTGAAGGGAATTTGCTATGAGAAGGCTGAGGGCAGAGGTTGGGCTCATGGACGATTACCCATTGATGAATTCGTGAAGATGCAGAGCAGAAAGGTACGGTAGGCGAGTATACTGTAGTGATACTAGAATGTAGGGGACAAGTAGATTGAAGGGATAATCACAGGTACTGACTATCAATCACGTCTTCGAGATAATGATTATGTACTGGAATACGGGGAATTGGGAAGACGCTTTCTTCTCTGTAATACCGAAGAGGAAAGGAGCCGAGAAGAGGAGTGAAGAGGAAACAGAGGAGGGAGAAGAGGGAGATAAAGGGGAGGTAGAGGGAAGTAGAGGGGAGGGGGAGGGAGGGGACAAGGGAGAGAAGGTGTGGAGTGCACAGAGAGAGGAGGAAGAGGAGAGCAAGTTGTTACCTGTTAGGGTTATTGGGGTTATCGAGAAGAACGATACTGATACTACTTCTGCTTGATCATTTGATGCTTAGCTGTTTTAATTGTTTATCAGTTTGTTAATCGTCATCAGCTGTTGTATAACAAGAAAAAGTGAGTCATACGGTAGTATTGGCACAGGCGAGGTGGGTAAATGTTAATATGTACAATATCAGCTTATGCCTTAAGTGTGGTCTTTCTCCAGTTGTTCTTAATATGCTCGCTAATCTCGGGAACTTCCCTCATCCTTAGGTAGTATCTCACTAATTCCTTGTTCTTCTTCAGTAGATCGTGATACAGATCATCGATGGCCGAGAGTACAAAGGCAATAACGAGATCAGCCCAAGTAAGCTGAATACTCCTCTTTCTCCCTTCCCTTTCCCCTCCTATTCCCACCGTCTTGCCATTGATATAAGGTCCTCCGTTCTTCTTCAAATGCTGGGAATAAGCTTCGCAGAATAGTTCCAGTCGGGGTGTCGCCTCCTCTACAGTTTGTCTCTAAACTACAGTACTCCCCTCCATTCCAGTCAATAATCTCACCCTCTCCTCTTCAGTAGTGGCCATGCCAATGGTCATGAATACATCGAATAGATCGATCGCCCCCTCTCCATACATATCCACTCTCGCTGCGTCTGTCTTTGAAGTTCCTGCGAAACCTACGGGGAATGAAGAAGGAGAGAGAAGGGAATGACCCGGACTGAAGGATTTAGCCAGATATCGCATGATGGCAGGGGACGAAGCTAGTTGAAGACGACCGTCATCTACATCGATATAGGGGAGGAATCGGAGGGGAGTCTCTAAATAAGGGTACGGTACACAAGGGGTACGGTACACAGGGGGTACGGTATACTCACTCGCTCGCTTCTTAGGCCAATCCTTAGGGGCAATCTTGATTTCTTCGAAGGGAACGTCGAAGTATTTGAACAATAGTCGAATGGGCTCCGCCCTCCCTTGAGAGGATACAAAGGAATGAAGGGAAGGGAAGGGACGAACCTTTGATGTCGAAGTAGACTAGTTTATATCGATGCTTCTCCTTGAAACTCCCCGTTTTGGCAGACATGTTATAAGAGGACAGATAGACACTTTCCTACTGGTTAGTCTGCATTCCTGTGTATCCTTCTCTACCTCTCAATTCTCTCTCTCTTTTCCCTCTCCCTCCCTCTCAATTTCCTCCGTAGTCCCCTTAGCAACAGCTACCGACTCTTCCTATCAATTATGTTTCGTATTCTCACACTGCTAACCCCTTGTTACATGCTTTCCCATGTTTTGTCTGTCTCGTTATTTCATACTCTGATGCTTTCTTCTGAGCGAACACTAATCCCCTCCTAGTTTTTCTCGATTCTGGGAAAGTTGAGAGATCGTTTATTAGTTGTGTAGAAATAGTATCACAATGAGAGAAAGATGAAATGGAGGGTAACCATAGGCGTAAACGGGCTATTCAAGCGCTTTGCAGGGACAATTCTTTGCAATGTACTCTTTGATGGAGTCAATGGACCGAATTCGTTGACAATACTTGATGAGTTTAGGATGTTCCTTCTTGGATAGATAGCCCTCTTCCGTCTCTTCGATCAGGTAGACCATGTAGGGAATCAGAAGGTCTGCCCATGTCATCTACAAGCCAGCCTTGACAGTAGTCCATCCCCTCTCCATCCCCCGATAATTCCCCATCCACTCACATGCTCCCCTACAATGTACTTCTCCCCATGCTTCAGAGCCTTCTCACAACATCGTAAATATCGATTAGTCGCCGTATCCAACCGCGTTTTCATCGCATCCTAAAAGGCACAAGCTAGTCAACAACCCTGCTTCTCCTCTACAAATGCCACAGACCAACCACAAACTCCACCTTTTCCTTTCCTTCCTTGGCATTATTGTACAGATATATGGGGATGTACATGTCGTTAGTCGCGTACACAAACATATCAGCCTTAGCTGATTCGGTCTTCGTTCTTCCGATGAATCCTCAACAATCCCCTCCTCCTTCTCCTATTCTTATTCTCTTACCATCTCCCAACATCTTCGCTAGATATCTCATAATGGCTACAGAATCGGCGAGAACTTTCTTCCCGTGATCCATTTCAAGTAAGGGAAGTTGTTCGAATGGAGCATCTCAAAGAGTCAGTTCAACAACCTTTCACATTTATACCAAATGACTATAGGGTATACCGTATTGTAGTGTTTAGTGCTACCAAATACCCTCTAGTTGTTTGGTGCAAAGATTTATATTCCAAAATTTTTAAAATCTTACCACTTTTCCTCGCTAGCCACTCATCATTGGTTATCCTTTCATCGATGAAAGGAGTCTCGAAATAGTGAAACATAATACGGATGGGTTCCGCCCTCCATTTGATATCGAAGTAGATGAGGTGATAGTGGCGATTGTGCTTCTTTTGAGACATTCGAGGGAAGGGGAGGGGAGGGGATAAGGCGAGGGAGGGATAGTATGGAAGAGAAATGAAGGGAGGGGGGAGAGGGTGGAGATCGGGGAAGGAAAGAGAGAGAAGTACTATGTGCATTGAATATGCTTCGTTCACGACACATCACTATGGAGACTTGTATGCATTTCGGGACAACGGAAGTATTATTCAATTTGGGACAATAACAAACTAAAGAGCAATCAATAAACGGGAAAATTGGAGTCGACGATATCAGCCCATGCATGATACCCACCCACGATGTCCCTGATATTCAGGGAAGACAAATCGATCGACGGACATTCCTCTTTCAATCTCTCTTGTAGGGTTCGAACTGCTAGCTGCGAGTCGTTTCCTCTGTGACATATGAAGAATACTGTAAGAGGGGAAGGATTACAGTATCTACAGTATGCTGTCTAACCCTCCTTGTCCTCCTCTCGTAATCGCAAAGTGTCGATCAGTGTCTCCTTTTTCATGTTCCGTAACTGATCAATAGTAACATCTAAATCTCCCCTACATCCCTTAATCCCATCAAATTGCCTACTAATCGCCTCGGGCAATCTTCCAATGTTGAATTCTGCTGGAGGTCGTGTATCGAAGAGACGAATTTTACGTTGACAATTGACGGACGGAGCGGCACTACAAAATACTACGGGAATACATTATTCTACTTTCGCCCCTCCCCCCTTCGTCTAGACTATCCGACCCTCTCTTTTTAAACCTCTCCTACAACCCGAAATGAGAAAAGAGGCCCGTAAATATAGAAAGTGGACCAAGATTCTCGCCATTTCAGACTAACATATCTCTTAGGTAACCATTGTCAATGTCTGAGAAACCTTCACTTATAGGAACATTATTCCAGGTCATTGCCATCTCTCATAAAGCAAATGAATGAAACCGAACCCTTCATCTCCCTTGTCCTTCTCAATCTCAGCCACAACTCCTCTTCCCTTTCTGATCAACGCGTATTCTGCCACTCCAACTCTTTCCGAGGGACTCAGAAGAGACACTTCTCCCACCTTAATAAAGGAGTACGGTATCACGAGATCCTGTAGATAAAGTATGTGCTCTATCAGTGATCAATAGCAATAGTTTATTTGTACCTTATCGTGCACTCCACTGCCACAGAATAATTCGTAGTCGACGAGTTCAGTAATCGATGGATTCGGACTGCACACTTGGCACTTGGGGGAACGTTCACGAAGGGTTACCTGTAATATGAGGGGAGAATGAAAGGGAGTACGGTAGGAATGTGCATGGAACACTCCGATGTCTTACAGTACTCTCATCACATACAGTATTCGTGCACAACTCCTACAGTAACCAATCAATACCTACAGTAGTCATTCGTCCCGATTGTCCATCGAAGAGAAGCAATCGACCCGCATAAGTGGCTACAATACACTCCTTCTCCCCTCGACCCCTCCTCCTCTCCTCTAACATCTCTTCCCACTTACTTCCACACTTCCCAATAATCTTGATAACCTCCAGTGCTTGCATACTTCCAATGGTCCCCACCACAGGTCCAAGTACTCCTCCTCAAGATAATCAATAGAATTAGAATCGTCAGGAATACCGTACCTTCAGCGCAATTTGTGACGAGATGAGGAGAGGGAGGAACAGGGAAGATGCAACGATAACAGGGACAACGCTGAAGGGAACGGGAGGGGGGGAGTACGGTAGGGGATACGGTAGAATGGGTGGAAACGAAGGTATTATTATGTCATATTGACGAGAGGAGGAAGGTATAGTCGACCAACCTCTCCATAGTTGTATACAGTCAACTGTCCCTCCCATCTCAGAGCACTTCCACTAACGAGTGGTTTATTACTGAGGACACACGCGTCGTTCAGAAGATATCTCAAATATGTATGATTAGTCCGGTACACTTAACATCACTTCTACAGTAGATTCTACAGTTACAATTCTCTTGTAGGAGATTACCAGTACCTATTATTCTATCAGTGCTATTATTGAAGGAAAGCTAGAGTTGAGAGAGCCGCGCAGTTCTTTCTGCTAACCACCGTAAAACTTCAGCCGGAGCCGGACTTTAGCCTAACTTGGCATTTTTCCAAAAGGGTTTCACTGCGTTTAGCGGAGTGCGCTGTAAAGATTTCTCAACGTTCCTTTTCCTCCAATAATACAGTACCCTATAGTTCACTACAATACCTACCAATCGCTACAGTACTCTCGTAACCAATACCCTTTCATTCGCTACAGTACCCTCATCACGTATGATCCCGCCAGACATTTAAAAACGGAACATGTGCCAGGTATACTGTAACGGAATTTTAAGTTACCGCCTGTTACTTTTCGCACTTTTCGTTGCGGGAGTACGCACGCCTAGAGCGGCGACGAGCGTCGCGTGCACGTCGCCGCCGAATTTTTTTGAATATCAGAACTCTCGAAGCGAAAAGTATCACGAACTGAAATTTGGCCATGTTCCGTGTCTAATGCAATTTAAATGTCTGGTCTGGGCTCATCTAAACGCTCGTGCTCATACCGTGTAGCCGCATTATCTGAACAGTCGACGATAACATCGTAGTCTTTGATTATATCAAGGGCCGAATGTCGATCGATAGCTACAGAATGACAGATAATACGAACAGATGAATTGGATCTGAAAGAGGACAGCTAAAAATAATTTACGATAAAACTTCTATAATTCTACGATCTCTAAACAATACATAATCTTTTCGCAAAGAACTTAGACGTGATTCAGTCCTGCAGACAATAGTCAAGGGAATACGGTGTTTACTCTGAGAGAGTGTCCCTCAAAGACTCTGTCTTCTTCCTTCCCACATTCTTCTCTTTATGACCAATCTGTCGATGCAGATTATCCACTGATACCTACAAAACACAACCAACTATCATTTACCTCTCCTAACTATCTTCCCTGAGTACTGTAACTAGGCATTATCTCACTTTCCCTCCCCTTACACATTAATCTTTCCCACATCAACTATACTTACGGTTTGCCGTAATCCCATTCAATACCATACCCCTTACCGTATCAAAGTCGACGATTCCGATGGTCCCAATTCCAGAAGCCACAAGATAAGAAGCACAAGGGCAACCGAGGCCCCCTGCTCCGACTATGAGAACTTTGGATGAGAGAAGGTGCTCCTGCCCTGAGGGGAAGATAATAAGGGAACAGGGAAGGGAGTGAAACGAGAATAGTAAAGAAACGAATAAACAAGACCGACCCTCTACTCCAAAGTCGCCCACTAGAAGCTGTCGAGAATACCGTTCAACTTGCTTCTTGGATAAGGAATGGGGAGAGGACATGGTCTTACTGTAGATGACCATATCGATTGAACGAGCGGGAGAAGAGTATCGATCGATGGAAACGGACTTAAGAGAATTGAGAGTGAATGGAGGGAAGGACTTTATACACGAGTAAATAAGAGAAAGAATAGAGGGAGGAATGTAAGGGGATAGGAAGTAGAGAAGGGAAGGGAAAGAGATTAACTCTTCGTCCCCTCGTCTTCTTCTCAATCCTTCTTCCTACTCAATAACGTCGAATGAATTGTGCGTTCCAGGAAATTCTTGTTCGTTGCTAGAGACTTGGGACGGACCCTTAAAGGACACTCCTTAGTTTCATGCCTAGACTACAGTATCCCCCAACAACTCTTCTGGAAGTACAGTAGTCCCTAGGGTTACGGTAGTAATACGGGAATTAGGGAGAAAAGGGGGGGGGGGTAAAGGGAACAAGAACGTAACGGAAGTGTGCAGGGGTCTATGCTTCCGTTCGCTTTGCTTCTGTTCCCTCATATCCCACTCCTCCCCGCTCTCCCTTCCCTTTCTCTCTCTCTTATTTATTCCCTCGACCCTTCAGTCACTTCAAATCTTCCAAGCGTGACACATCTACTCGTATGACAATATCTGCAGAATTTCTTGCTGGATTACAGTACTAAAAGTGATACCGTAGGCCTAGATGAAGTAAATTAGCTCCGCTCTCACCAATCCAATTCGCTCTTTAATTTCAGTATTACAGCTATAGGGGAGAGGGATGCGGGCAAGATAGCTTTGTTAGTATCAGCTCAAAAAACAAAGTCAAAAGTTGCCTTTGAGAATAAGCTTGCCCCATCCCCTATCCCCCTCCTTCCAACTTACCATCCCTGCGGTCCCACCTCCTCAGCCCTCTGCTTTCCCCTCTTCACTTCCCACAGAATCTTCTCTCTTGCCCTTTTCCTCTTCCCTTCTTCCTCTTCATTCGATTCCTTCTCCTTTCCCTCTTCCTCCTTTTTCTCTTTCGATTTCTATAAATATAATTCGATAATAACTAAGCGCTATCATTTCAAGTCTTCGAGAATAATTTTTAATGTCCTTTTACATGTTAGATAAGATTGGTGACTAATAAGTTCAGCCTCTAATTCCCTCACCTCATTCATTTTCCTCTTCCTATTCAAGAGAGCATCCATCCTCTTCCTCTTCTCTTCCTCCTCCCCTCTACTCTTCTCCTTCCCCTCCTCTTCTCTCTTTTCCTCTTTCGAAGTCCCCTCTCCTCCATCCATCTACAGTACCCCTTTTCCTACAGTATCCCTCTCCTCTTCAGATATCCAACCAGAGTCCCATTCATACTCTATTTGCATTCAAATCCATGAGTCAATAACTTTATAAATAAAAGTTGAGCACCAAGCAAGTGATAAAAAGAAAGCAATCGTTCCTATCCAAGTAATTGTATCACAGAGTAAATAAGTGAACTAAGCAAGTTTAGAATACACTGTGAGGGTAGGGCAATACAAGGACCTTTACCGGTAAGGGTAGGGAAGGGATAAGGGATAAGGCTTAGCTTAGGGTGAAAGGGTGAAAGGGAAGGGTAAGGGGGAGGGGTGATGGATAGATTGAGCATGGCAATGGGGAAATAGGCACATGGACTGTCGGGATGAAGCTAGTCTATAGCTATCAGTACATCGAGTATTCCTATGTATACACTATACAAAAGCTACAGTTAGAACTACCGCATGCAATTGAGTCAATGTACATATCAAACTACAAAGTATAAAGAGTAAAACGTCATCTCTTAGACTATCAAGAAAAGAGGAGTATGACAACTTGAAAGGATATATTACATATGAAAGCATTCCGTCCGAAATCTATGTCTATAGTGTAGCATTTAACTATCAGACTTCTGAGGTCTATGAGACCAACTGGTTAGGATAATGAAGAGACTAACTAACCTAGATCTGAGCTGACTCAGCATTCCCATCTACAACTCCCGAATCGAGGGAATTGAAGGACAGACGACGATTGAGAGTTCGTGGAGTCGAGGATTCTCGTTTGATTTGAGAGGAGGGAGGGGAGACGAAGGAAGACGAGGAAGTGGCTGAGGAGGAGTCCGAGGGAGACGACCACTGACACCCCTCTTCCATTCCCTCCACCACTCCCGAATCTCGCTGATTCTCCTCTCTGCAAATACGTATACTGTACTTTCCATGGTATACTCAGCACAATAAGACTCTAACTACCGTACTCTCCCTCCTATAATATCTACCGTACCCCACAAACCTTCCATCCTCCTCCAATTGTACCTTGGGTACCGGGACGTGCAGTGTATTCCGTGTCATTTGTTGTTTTCCGAACTCCAAATCCAATCTGACGGATTCCATCTGTCCACACTCGAGAATTGCCTCGTGCACATCGTGAACGAAGCGAATACTGCAAACCAGTTTGGATTATGTTTTACTTTACAAATGGACATAGATATTGGAGTGGGAAATGTAGACTAATTAAAGAATGTGAACGTTCACTTTTTGTAGACGTTTCTACCCACTCGGTTGTAAACGCCTATAGAAAAATGGATTGTATTCCAAAAAACTACCAACCCTACTACCCCATACAATAAATGACTAACCGATCATCGTGATTCTTGGCTGCGAATAACAAATGAGGGCCATTGGGTCGACAGTCGATATCGATACCGAAGTCATAGTAGACAGAGGAGAAGAGTTGCACTCGCGCACTCAGGAGGGGGGAGTGGCTCCTGAAGGGAAGATTACCGTAATCTATCAGAGGTAGCTATTGTATACCTATGAGATACTGTAATCATACGTGGGCACTGACCCGAAGTATGGGTGGTAGGCCCAAACTTCTTGGGAATTTTACTTTGGTAGGCCTATGTTTTCTACAAAATTTCAATTGGTAGGATCCATTTGCTACACTGGTAGCCGCATTTCTCAAAATATTGCGGGGAAGGTTGCCCACGTATGACTGTAATGCGTTGAGTGACTTACTTGAGAATGTACTGGAATCCTGTACGCGACTTCTTGCGAGGAACACTCTTCGTAACCTGCATAGATACAGTAACCACGATACAGTACCCTCCCTCCAAGCGATCAATGATTCAGAATACTAACCAGTATCATATCGTTGAACAGATAGACATCTCTTTCGTGTGCACTTTCTCCTTGTTTCTTAGTGACGTCAACGATGGAATGAAGTCTGCAGTAACAGACGAGACGACGATGGCATTCAGCGAGGATCTGGAGGGAAACGGATTGGGATTACGGGGGAAGGGGGGATAACGGAATGGATGAATATAACAACAGTTTCATATTCATATTCTAATCTCTCATATTCTGCTGTTTCGTCTACGTAGACTTCACAAGAGATAAGGAAGATGGACAAAGAAGGGATGATTCAGAAAAGAGCCAGACTGTCTGTGGGGAGTGTCATGAGTGAGTGTTTGAACTCTTCTTCACGACTCACCCCATGCAATCTGTACCCCTCTCCATCCCCCCACCTTCCCCTTCCACTCACCGGTTTATCCTTCCCCACTATATCGGCATCGACCCTTTGTACTTGCGCCACATGGTCATCTCCATGCTTGAACTCTTCCTTCTGGATTCGATCGTAGATTCCAGAGAGCATCTCACTGAATGCTATTCATACACTTCACTCAGCACTTAACCCACAACTATATCAACTACCAAAGTCCCTGAATAACTCTTGAAACACCTAATATGATAACCCATGTTCCCCCTCAACTCCTCAATTCCCTTCACTTACCGATCCATCGACTTTCCGGCATCGACTCCATTCAAATTCTTGATGAAGTCGGCTTTGCTCATTCTTTGATTCGATCGAATGGAACGAGAATGGAGATCTGTGTTGAGCATGATGACAGCGAAGGAGAGAATGAAGACCTGAAAGGAAGGTTGATTGGGGGGAGATAACTACTGGAATTGAGGCAGATTGCAAAGTTCAGAACAGGCAACATCTACGAAAATAAGCAGTTTATCTTCCATTCTACAGTGACTCACAGCCCTTACGCATAGGGTGTCGCATTGTGTCAGATAGATAAAAAAGTATTCCTTGAGATAGCAAACAAAACAAGCGTATCATATGATCCCTCCCTTCCCCGTTCCCATACCGTATCCGACCCTCCGGTAAGGGAAGCAGCTCTCGCGGGGTTCTGACGAGTGTAGTGCACGGAAAAGGCCTGAAGGGAGGGAAGATCGGAGGGGAAGAGAAAGAGTGCAAAACTATCTTATAATCAATTGCATACTACTTTCACTTGGCGGGGTGCTGGTCAACTACGTTTATTTCCTACAGTACTCCCCACACGAACCTGCATAATCCTCTCAATCTTTTGCGCCTCGCCGGGAAGACGGAAATAAGAGAGAAGTTTGCGAAGGGCGAAGTCCACTTCGAGACTACGAATATCGATGTGGCTGATGAAGCATCTGAAGAGACAAATCGACTTCTTTTGGAGAGGTGGGATCATATTCACAGATATACGGGGCTGGTAGGGATACGGTAGAGTAGAAGAAAGCAAACTGACTCCAGGAGATAGGCATGGAAGGGAGAACCGTTCTCTCCCAACAATTCTCCGATCTTCTGTTTAGACAGTCCACGACGACCAATCATCAACTGAAACAGGTCACTAATAGCAAGCATACTAATGAACGTAGACATACCCCCATACCATGCTAATTAATTTACAACGTTTTCTGTCCAGTGCAAACTAGTTACCTCTTTGCGTGGTAGGTGCCCCCTTGAAAGATCAAAGACCAACCTTAGCAAGCGACTCAGGAGAGTCATCAATGAACCCCCATCGAGTGAGCAGTTCCACTCCCCGGGAGGGAGTTCTGAAGGGAGAAGATGGTCATGGGAGGGGAGGGGGGGAGTGACACATATTTGAAGCAAGCAAGGACAACCCACTTGTTGAAGAAGTTGAGTGCCACTCTGTACTGTCGTTTCCTCTCCACATCCGATAGTTGATCCTTCTCATTCTCCACTGATCCCTCCACTCGATCCCTTAATTACCACTCATTAGCCAACTCATCCAATTCAACGTCCATCTCCAACAAAATAATCTCAATCTACTCAATACCCTCTCAACTAACTTCCTTCTCTTATCCAATCGCGGTAAGGAATTCGAGTGATTCTGATGGATCGGTTGGAAAGAAGTGCGGATATTGGAGGTGGAAGAGGGTTGATTGTAGAAGGAAGAAGAGGCAGGGGTTACGGTAGGTGGAGGAGGGTACGGTAGGGAGGGACGGGAGAGCCAGACTGTGCCATCTGAAGGGAAGGATTACGGTAGGTAAGGTAGGGAATACTGTAGAGAGTGACGACTGGGAGACGAACGAGACTAGGGAATGAGCGGGTAGTGACTGTATCGATAGAACAACCCGTTCATTTACAACCAAGGGTCTACACCCCGTTACTCTCCCCCCCCCCCCCTCTATGCTCCCCTTTATCTCTCCTGCTTCGGACAATTGCGCGATCAATTGCCTAGTCATTAAATCAAAAGAGGAGAGACATTGAGGAGATTGAGTCATATGCAATTGATAGACCAGATTTTTTACACTTTCTACACTCAAGCAAAATGTTTTCATTTGATAAGAGATAAATAAGACAAAACGAGGATTACTTGTGGATTGTTCAGTTGGCGATAGTGGAGAGGAGAGGAGGGAAGAGGGAGGGAGAGGATAGTCTTGTGGGGGGATCAGACGACGAGAGACCAGACGAGGGGACATCAGCGATTCTGAAGGGAAGGGGATGAGATGGGGGTACGGTAATGGAGACTGACTATCGGGAGTAGAGGGAAAGAGGAAGGAGAGGGAGGATAAGGAGAGAGGCGAGTAGTACTCTATGTAGACAAGTTGGTAAGGATGGAAGGGGGAGGAGATGTGAATGGAAGAGATGAGGACACTTGAACAAGGGAATGAGGGGGAAGAAGAGTAGGAACATGAGCACGAAGGGAGAGGATAGTGGACAGCGCACAAGGGTAGCCTACTACAGGGCCTCCAAGAATACACACTTTATTGCTCAGCTTTATTTTAATCTCTGCAGCAAGTTTCTAATTCATTGAAAGAGGTGTGCAGTGAGCTAGCCAACTTTCAACCTTTCCTATCTATGACATCAAAGGAGGAAAGGGAGGAAAAGGAAGAGGGGAAGAAGCAGAAAGAGCTGAGAATGATGAATGAATTCTACTGTCGACCCTTGATTACGATCATCGAATCGACGAGTAATTAAGAGAGTTATGCAGAGAAGGGGAAGAGGGGGAGAGGGAATGAATACTCGCCTTTGTTTGATGAGCAACTACTGTCACTTCGATGCAGATACAAACTAATCAAGGCAGACCCTTCACTAGTTTTTTGAAAACCAAGCGCGATTTGCGTATTTATCTTCCGGCTCTCCTCATTCTTCCATGCTCTTGATCACTCTCTCGGTCTTATAATTCGATTAAAAGGCTTGGTTTTCAAACCCTACCCTTCATATTTACCGCATTTCAAAGGTTATACATCTTAGAGAACCAACAACCACAATGGTCACTAAACTCATTGAGAATTGACAGATATTAGGGTGTACCATAATTTTCACTAAACTTCATTTTTCTCAGTTACCTCGAGCAAACTTCTTCTTATAAATTACCTTTGTGGTACATCATGTAGGTAACTGCCACTGCTAAATATTAGTAAAATAGGTATTGAATTGCCTTTTGCAAAAAGCGAGATACATGCGTTAATAGAGCAAAATCAGAGAGACCTTCCTTATTTTTTTGTAGTGCCATGCGATAAGATATTGATCCCCGCTCTTCACGAGCTTATTAATTATGAAAATGAGCTATTGTGGAGCACAAAAATCTGACATGTTCCACAGTTAAATTTTTCAGGATGCATAAAAATTCATAAATTTGCATATTGGCCGTGGGGAGTATTTATATATTATTTTTTAAACTATTGTGAGAAGAACCGATTTGAACCCAAGTTTGTATATTCATAGGGTTAGTTTCTACCAAATAGATTATGTATAGAATCAGTTTCATGCATGTGCAAAATTCAGAGGAATTCAAGTGAGAAGTTCATTTAAGCGACTTTTCTGGGTTTACATATATTTCACCTATTGTTAAGAAAGAGAATTTCTCACTGAAAGAGAAGTAGAACACTTACGAGGTCTACTACATAATTTAGGAAATTAAAATTATTTACTTGGAGTTTAGGAATGAAAAAGTTATTTTTATTGATTTGCATATAGCGCGCACTATGATGAGAGAGCCACAAGACCGAAGAAGGTTGGACTGTATTGTCCCTTCTGTTAGCGCTACGTGGTAACTAAGCTAGAAGTATTGAGCATGGGACACGGTAGTACTATGGTATAAATGAGAAATGTTATCCTCCTCTTATTCGCAGACGCTGGTCTTTTACAAAGTGTAGTGAAAATTATGGTACACCCTAATAGAAATAGAAATGAGAGAAAAGAAGAGAAGAAGGGAAGGAATCAAATGAGGGAAGAGAAGAAGACAGATAAGACACTCTTATTACAACCCATTCACTATCCTAGGGCAGCTTGGAAAGGGTCAGAGGGAAGAGGGGAGAGGAGGAGAGGAGGAGAGGGAGAGGAATGAAAGGGAGATGAGGAAAACAGAAACATGATAAGAGATGAGATATGAACAAAGCAAAAAGAAGAGGATTAAGAGATAAAAGGACGAAGGAGAATTGATGGAATGAATGAATGAATGGATCGAGGGAGGTGGCAGGTAGAGGGAATTAAGAGGGAACGAGGGGAGAGAGAGGGGAGGGGGAGGAGGTTGAGAGGGAGAGAGTTGAGAGGTAGGAGAGTGTCAACTGTGTAATAGTTACCGTTCCCTCGACTGTTCAAGTGAGACAGTCATGGCTTTTTCTGATTTGAGAAGATAAGGGAATGAAGGGCAGAAGACAAGTTGAGACTGAGTATCGAGGAGGAATGGTGGTAAGCGAAAAATAATTTTAGTCGAAAAGCTAATTTCACATCATCCACTGGTAGGCTGAAACTTAATACAATTTGCAATGGAACGTCTACTGAAACATTAACGTTAATATGTTCCAGAAAAGTTGTCATTACCAACCGTAATTCACAAATGAGCGCAATGGACATTGGGTTATATTGGTAAGCAGGGAAATGGAAGAGTCTGTATAGGCACGAAGAGGAATCGGAGTATGACACGAAAGAAAGAGAGAAGAAGAGGTGATGAAAGACATATGGGAGGGAAGAGGGATGGGGGTAGAGAATGGGGATGGAGAGGGGAGAGGGGAGAGGGAGGGGAGATTGATCAACATCTTCTCGTCTCTGTACTCTCTTGTAACAAGTTATAGAAAGACCATCGATGACGTCACGGGAATCGAGGGAAAGGGGGGACTGTAGGGAGGGTGTAATACAGGAAGAGAAGAGAAGGGGGAGGGTATTATAGACACACAACACTTCTTCTATTCAACCAACACTTATAGTGCTGAACGATTTCGTGATTCTCATGATAAATTCTGTCGTATCTTAACCTTCAATATCATAATAGTTACGGTCAAAAAGCTAACTGTAAGAAAATAATTATGCGCGCGAGATACAGCGAAAATATCTATGCATTGGGAGAGTGTAGATCGGGAGAGATTTGCACTTTTACTCTCGGAAGAGGGATGAAGATTCATTGAAGACTGGATAGACGCAGGAACGAAAATGAAGCATTCTCTCCCGATTTTGCCAACACTGGAGAGTTGCAGATGTATTTTAAACACTCGCTTACTCATTGCATGGAATAATCTCAGTCCAAATGTTCCGTTTCTATGTATGAGAAAACTTGTGCAGAAGGTTGCAGCACACTGTGTTCAGGTATGAAGAGAAAAAGGAGAGGGAAAAGATAAAGAAGAAATGAATGGAAAAACGGAGGGGAATGGACTGTTTGTGTCTTACTTGTACGCGACTCTTGACTCTTTCCATTGTAAACATCTCATCTTGAGAAATAGTAAACACAAAAAGGTGTCATTATGTTTTCGAATTTTTGTTTGAATGACCTAGTCTGAATCAAAACTAAGAATTGATCAGGGACTTTTGGAGGAAGGAGAAGTCTACTTGAAACATTAGAAAAGGAAGAAATGAAGGGAGAAGGAAGTGAATGGAACACGCAAAACGGAAGGAGGAATGGGAAGGGAATGGTAAGAGGGATAAGTGGAGGGGAGGACTTACCTATCGTCGAAGAGTTCATTCTCATTCGAGAGGGGGGAGCGGGCGACGGAGGACTGCGGGTATCTGCAACCACCATACCATTCAACAACAATCCCAACGTGTATTATTTTGGATTTACACATGAATCGGTTGGGAAATCCAAGAATAGCACAGTGGCTACAGAACATTTGCAGTTAAACCGATTAACTTGTTCCGGAGAGAAAAGAGTAAACAGGGAAGAATTAGGGGGAGGAAAGGAGAATAAGGATGAGACTGATCGGAGTCGAGCAAAGTAGTTAGTTGGAGAAGAGAAGAAGAGGAGACCAACCCGATCTGTGATAGGGTTGATTGAGTGAAGAAGGAGGAGTCATAGCATTCCCTCGATCAGCTCTCAACTGAGCCAACAATGACGTCGATGGAGTGTATCTAAACATACACAATATTATATTTCCACAAACTGTGAATTTCGTACGTTCTATCCGCTTTTGTGTGGTAAGAAGGGATTATGCAAGGGAAGAGGACGAAAAGTCGAGAGACTACTTCCGAAAACATAAACAGTTACGAAAGATCGCGCATCACTTCAAAACTTCAAACGAAAAAACACGGCAAGTCGAACAAGCCATTTTTGACGGGTTCATTTGGCTTAGAGACGGCACGGGAGGTAGCAAATTCTAGGGCGACGCTCGGAACAAAAAAAAACATTTAATCGATGCAAGCCTAATTTTCCTATTATGTTTTCCGTACCTTTTCATAATTTTTTTCGTGGCACATGTACTTTTCCAGATATGTATTATCATACT
>LS870040.1:40607-68743 GCA_900490955.1 Micoletzkya japonica | reverse complement strand
AAAGGAAGCTAAAACACGGAAAACGTAGCTGATTATGATGAAAATACTAAGCAATAATTAATTTGACACAGTTGGACTGATAGCTATGTATACTGTAGAAAGCTGACTACCACGAAAATCCCTGAAAACCTTGACGCATTCTTTAACTACGGTAAGTTCGCCGCGTGCCGTCTTAGACCCGTCTTAGCGTTTTGCCGTGAAAAAGTGATGAGCTGGCAGAAAATCGATAAAAGTGAACTACGGCTACCGTAAGCTTTTAATCATAGTAGACATTGACCATTTACTGACGGAATTGTATAATGATTTTTTCGTGCATTTTTTTTGTGTTTTATGTGATAATAACTTTCTCACTAAACTTTATTAAAACTTTGCATTTTATGGACAAATTAAATCCTCATCTTTAGAAATGAGCTTTACTCTGAATTCGTACCATTCTGAATCCCCTAAAGACCTACCGACTGTTCCCATTCCCATTGTTCCTCAATCCGTTGACGTTGTCCACAGGAGGGGTTATCCTGTAGTTTGTAGTCAGCTAAGCACTTCTCTAATTATACATTACCTTTGAAGGGGAGTGGCTACTAAGTTATTGTGGGAGGGGAGAACTCCGAACGATTTAATCGAATATATCGGACAGGAACGAGAGGAGAAGTCACCTGAAGAGGGTAATGATGGGGGACTTAGGAAGGGAGCTTATCCCTCCTCTAACGGGGCAACAATACGCTACCCCGAAATGACTGAATACCTTGGCTATTGGTCATCATAAACCGAAATCGTCGATTGAGACTCCAATCTCGAAATGTTCGCTGTATGAGAATAGCTGCCGAATGAGCCCGTTCCCTCCCTCCGTATCTCCTCTCCAATACCTACAATGGTTACGGTAATCTTCGTTGTGGGACCTTTCGGTCAATTCGGATTACTGTAGGTTGTGTCCAGACTATCCACTCGTATTTGTGTGTTCCAGTCTACACGAGAATGGACAAAAATGGTCGTGTATATGGGGAATAAGAGGATGATGGGAAGAGGGGACAAAGGGAATAATAGAAGAGGGAGAATGGAGAGGAAAGGGGAGAGGAGGGATTGAGGATTATTGATTGAAGGGACAATACTATTACTTGGAGGGTAGGGGCTTAGAAGTAGTTGGATGAGAGAATTATCAATTGTTTAGAATGAGACGAATGAAGGTTGCAATCTATTAGGAGAGCGGAATGAGTAAGATGGAATGTGTGACTATCGGACTGCAACGAAGGTGATAAATATACTTTAAATGGCAACTCTTTTCGTCAATAGATAAAAATAAAAGAAGTAAAATAATAATCGGACCTCGACCCTTCTCCTCTGTAGATCATCTGATATCTCGTATCCACTCAACATTCGACTCGTTGAAGTCTTCGCTTGAAGACCCGAAGGATGGTGAGCTTAAGAGGGAATTGAGAGGGAGAGGGAGATACGAGGGTACTCTGTCAGTCAAAGGGAGAGAGGTTACGACGGAGGGAGTTGCGAGGGAAATGAAGAGGGAGTCAGAAATGGACAAGGGAGTCGACTGTTAGTGATGTAAATGAGAGGGAGACAACCGGTTTGGACATCTCTTGTCAAACAGTGATATGACAAGCTATTGGGAGAGAAGAGGGAGGGATGGGGGGAGAGGGAGAAAGGTAAAAGGGGAGGAGTGTTGGGAGGAGTCAATACTGGAATAACTCACTGGACATGCTCCAAGTACTGATCCTGTTTATGATGAAGGTGTCATCTGAAATGATTTGAATACAAAATTAGAATGGGAACTTGGAAACGAGAGAGAAATGGAGATTTGTGGGCAGCGATATTAAATATGAAGGGGAGGAAAGAGGAAAGAAGAGAGGTGAGGGGAGAAAGAAGCGAAGCTGAAGGGAAATTGTGATGGAATGATGAGTGATGAGAGATGATGGGGAGGGGAACGACAGTGGGGGGAAGAGGGGATTGAGAGGGGGAATGGGAAACGAAAGGAGGAATACACTAGTAAGCCTTATCACCTGGAGAGAAAGAGAAAGTAATGATAAGCAAGACTGGAAAGAGTAGAAATGAGAAGGAATAGAAAGATGGTGAAGGGGACAAGAGGGGAGTTGAGATGAATATGCAAATGAGGGAGAGGTTCATTAAAGGGAAGGGAGTAACCTCGTTTCATACACTTTACACTGCGAATACTCACCGAGTCTGAATACGCGCTTAGTTGAGCAGTTAGTATAGGGGAATAGGAGGGGGAGGAGAGAGGGAATGGGGGAGTGAGAATACGAGGGTCTCCCAAGGAAGAAAGCTGATGTCTTGCGGGATAAGGGAGTAATGGAGAGGAAGAAGGGGAACTAGTTGAGAGCGAAGGGAGGGGGAGAGAACACCCTTATTGGAGAGGGGGCGATTCATAAAGTGTACTATTTATACTATTTTGCACCCCAAGGCAAACTGACGAGATGCACGACCAATGTAAATGTTGGAGTCTATTATTCGATTTGTCAAACCTGCAGAATAGTAGGAAGGGTTATAAGGGAGAGAGGGTAGAGATAGGGGAAAATAATCGGGAGGGGGAGGATAGGGGAAGGGGAAGAAAGGGGGGGAGTGACTGGAATGGAGAAGGGGGAGAAGAAGTGGACAGAACACGAATGGACACTAGAGGGATACTGAGGGAGAATGGCATGGATCGATATACGGATGTTGAGAGGGGAGAGGGAGAGGGTATAAAGACCCGAGAGAGAATGGCAAGCGTGAGAAGAGACAGAGAGAATGGACTAGAGGGAAGCGAGGAGTGACCTCTTCCTAGTAGGGAACATTAGGGAGATGAGTATCGAGGGAGGGAGAAGGAGAAGGGTTCGAGAAGAGAGGGAAGAGAGGGAGAGGGAGGGAGGAACGAGGGAGGAACGAGGGAGATCGTAGGATGAGATGCGAGTCATGGACTCATCAAAGAGCTATTTATCGCATAAGGGGTTAACAGGGAGTGGACTGCCTCTTCTTCTTCTCTTCTATTTCTTCTTATTCGCTTGTCTTCGAAGGTGACATTGTTTGCATACACGATTGAAGTATCCGATGTACAGAAGCATAACGTATCGAAGGGTTCCTCCGAGTAGACACTTCAATTCTACTTTTGCAACAATTTCAGTAATGCAAGATTGAAAAGTGGCGTATTTACGGAATGCCTGGAGGGCAAACGGTGCAACTGATAAAATTTGCTTTATGGTAGCTTTAGTCATTCGGTACAAATGCGCCGATTTTTAAATTTGCATTTTGTATCGCCAAGTACCATACCGTAGCCATACAACTACAGTAGGATTTGAAAACCAAGATTGACGTAGAGCAGAAAAGAATGAAAAGGCTCAGGCGAGAAATACGCAGATCCCGCTTGGATTTCAAACCCTAATCTACAGTAATACGAGATAACTCCCTCACCTGCACAATTCCCCTCAGGACATTCTTCTCAGGAGACGCACCCGCAGTGAGAGTCCCGAGCATCCATCCCTCCACACCTACAATATACATCCTTCCCTCAATACAGTAACCATGCATTATACTGCTACCGTATCCACCCTACCGTATTACAACCGTTTGAATACAGTAACCCTGTGAATCTACTGAAGAGTGGGAGACACAGGGATACGGTAAGGAGTATCGTACCCCCTACTATACCCTTCCTACAGTATTCTCTTCCCTTGAATACCGTAATCCCTTCGGTACCGTTTCCTCTCACCAATAGTCGTCGCATACTCTCCATTCTGAATATCCTTGACATGCGCTTCAGCTACTTGCTTGGGAGTAGCTAGTCCCGCCGCATCCGATATAATCGAGAGTTCCTCTGGCATGCTCAGTAGTTCCTCCTCAATACTACACATAATAAACGACGAATAATACATTACGCATTTCGGCTATGCTAATAATAACGAATATGAACTTCGAATACATTACTTAACACCTATTTGTATATACAAAGTCGTGTTCGATCCCGTAGGACCGGATGTAAATGTACATAGATTTCCTTCCCATCTCTCATCCTGCTACCGTACCCTCCATACCTTGAACCCTTCTGTGTCCGTATTCGGGGGGTACAGTACACTCACTCCGATCTTATATGGTAGCAATTCCATGTGCAACACATCTGCGAAGCCACGAATCGCGAACTGAACAGCAGGATACGGTAGCACAGGGGCGGTTACAGTAGTCTTTCAAAAACTAGTTACAGAGTAGGAGGTAGAGCTTGTTAGCCGTAGCCAGAATAAGAGAAGACTAGGGTATTGTAGAGGGAAAAGAGGAATACCTTAGAGGGAGAATACGCCGTGTATCCGTAGATTCCACATTGACCGGCAGCAGAGGAAACGAAGGAAATGTGTCCCTTTCGTCGTTCTTGCATTCCCTTGATAACCACTCGGGATGCGTACACCTTAAAGGGATCACTTAGTAAGCATTCGGTCAAATAATCCCACACAGGGTATAAATCATGAGGGCAATGTTGCATGTATACGTATATTACAGGAATAATGACCGCGGACAAGTAGTTGATCTTGATCATCTTGTCGAAGTCTTCAACGGGAAGGGACTGGAATGCCCCTTGGACGGCGTTCCCCGCATTGTTGATGAGTACATCCACCGGTCCCTGATCCGCCTCAGCTCTTCTAATCGCCTCTTCTATCTACAACAATTCCCTCCTTCCCCTTCCCTACACTCTAGTCTCAACCTTCTCATAGCCTGCAGTCAGATCCACCGAGTAGTACTGTACTTTCAGTCCGCGATTCAACTTGTCGGCATACTGTAACTCTTCCCTTCGAGACACAACTAATCAATACCGTACCTTCTGTAGAGCAGTCTGCGCCTTCTTCAGATCCTCTTCATTCCTAGCCATAATCGATACATTCGCTCCTCTCTGAACATTGTAAGACTACTGTACACAACTGTTCTTCACTTCTTCACGAATGAAAGATGAGTAGCTCTTTGAATATAAAAAAACAATAAACCTTGAGTAGAGATCTGGCGATTTCCTTTCCAATGCCCTTCGATCCTCCTGTAATGAATTCATTGGCCACTCATTTACCTTGTATCCTTCCCATGTCTGGGAAATTTTCTGCAGGCCTTCCCATACAGATAAAGCGAGCTTTTTACTCGAATAGTGTTTTGTTGTTAATTAAGTAATTTGAGAGTATCTGGAGACCCTTTGATTGAACCCAATTCACCCATCCACCTGTTACGACGGCGTGAGTCTTCTCCAAGTCCAAGTTTCTCTTCGAAGGAGTCGAGAAATACAAAACGAAGACGAGAAGAAGAAGAAAGGCAACGAAGAGAACGGGAAGAACGACCACGTACCACGCAACCATTGGGAGGGTTACGGTAGAGGGTTACGGTAGACACTATCGACTGACTACTGTATCTACCGTATCTATGCACTGTCCACCTCGGTCAACTTAATTAATGACCATTAGGTACGGTATTCCCTGAATTCAACCTGTGTGAGGTGTACAGCAATATGGGAAGAACAGTGGCTTCCGGTAAAGGATAGAGCAGCCCAAACCAACTGAGCCTCCTACAACGAAAACTACCGTAACCACTGTCATGACTACCATACCTTTTTGCTACTTGTGATTATGTTTCCTTTGCCCGTTTTAGGATCGAAGTCTCCGATCTGAAAAAAACACGATTATTTTTTTAAAGTAGAGAAAGAATTGTTAAGGCGTTCACTATTTGTAAAACATATTATGATACCCTTTCAGGATGCAACTTTTACGTGAAATCCTTGCCAAGTAAGCTTTGTCAGAGTTACATGTTGTTGTTAATGTATTTGAGACAAGTTGAGAAAGGAACTAACCTCGACAGTGGGATGAGTCTCTCCCAAAAGAGTAGATAAACTATCGGAGACTAGGGCTTCGAAGTTGCGAAGGTGGAAGGGAAGAGAAGAGGAACGTTCACTGAGGAGAGTATGATATTGGGAGGGGAGAAGAAGGGAGACGGGTTGGGGCACACAGGGTAGTCAGGGTGATGAGGAGAGAAGAAGAGTTGGCAGGAATTGAGGGCAGAAGGGGATAGTACTAGGCAGGAAGTGGAGAATCGATCTGTTATAGAGTGGCAGATTTGGGGGGAATTGATCAAAGGAAGGCATATTCATTTGAAAAAAATGGAAGCAGGAGAAAGTGCGAGAAAGTATAATGGGACGATTGGATGAGAAGTGATAAGAGTGGTCATTCGAGATAGAGGGTTGGAGGGAGAGGGAGGGAGGGAGAGAAGGCAGTGGAGGGTTACGAGGGGTTGGGAGGTAAAGGGGTTGGGTACAGAGAGAAGTCAAGCAAACCAACACTCGCACGGACAGTCGCACCTTCCCTTCCTTGTCTCGATCTCCTCTAACCATCAATCGGCTACCGTAATCCTGCATCAGCATACAGTAACTACATATTACAGCGTACGGTATCCAACGGACTCACAGACCACATCACAACATCCACTTCATACACCAGCTAAAGCCAATCATTTATCCATTTTGCACATTCCAATAAGAGAAATAATGACAAATAGCATAATATAATATAATGTGTTTCCTCACACCATTCTTGGAGTATTATTGTCGGAATGAGTATACAACTATGGTAAGTGACAATGAATAGAATACACAACCCAATCAAGAGTATTGATTACATCTTAGCCTTCTTGGCTATTACTACTGATCCCCTGCTCCGTTTGACCACTTCAAGACGGTGCATTTGGAGGAGACGACCGAACTGAGAGAGATTAGATTAGACCATTGGAGGGACAGTCTAGACCCCCAGGGGGGAAGAGTACAAAGGGCAGGAAACTAACTGATGCACGTTAGACATCAAAGGGAGAGTGTCTGAAAGCCTGATTATAGTAGAGTGAATAGTACCAACAGCCAGTGAATTCGTGCTGTCCCTCGACTTGGCATTCGCATCGAGAGTAAGCAATCCCGTCGCATTCACGTCCTTCGCATACTTCTCCAGTTTACGATGGATGGATGATTGGTGTGGACGTTTGAGAACACGAAGACGACGACTTTCGCTTGACGGGTCCTGCTGGGAAGATTACGGTAGAACAGGATATAATGTAGTTATCAACAATAGCAGGACGCAACATCTAGAATTTTAAATATCTATGATTAGTTGGATCACAATCGCCAGAATCGATTAGTTATTAGGCTTCCTTAACAATATGTGAGTTTGTACACTGAAAGGCTGGCTTATCGTTCAAAAATAACGGTTGAAAATTTTCCCAGATATGAAAGGAATGAATGACTAATATAACAGATATAGTGACCCACTGGAGCCTCTCTCGCCACTCGATTACTCCCCTCTCCCGTTTCCCCCACCCAATCACTTTGCTCGTCGTCTCCATCCTGAAGCATTGTAACTATTACGTTCCTTTGAAAACAGTTAAAGTACAAGAAGCAGGGAAATTTGAATCACACTAACTTCGTATATTAGAATTTCTCACTTCTGAATATACAGTATATCCCCAAGTAGCAAAAAGCTGATAACCTTTCCTCCTGAGGAGCAAGTCGACACAGAAGTATCAGATTCTAATTCCGATTCCCGCGGTCCCTCACCTTCCCAATCCATTTCAGAACGATCTGCGACTGATATTTGATTATTATACTGAATAAGAAGCAGCAGAGTATGCAATAAAGTAAACTCGAACCTACTTACAGTTCTTTCGTGAAGTACTTGGTGCATGTCCAGCATCTACATCCATCTTGAAGTCGCGCGGTTTCAGCACCGTCCGTCTCTTCTTTCGTCCTTTGCTCTTCGTAGATGACTCCGGCAACGAATCGGATTCGAGAGTTACCTGAAACAAATCCTTTGAAATGCATTTAAATTACTAAAATGTCTGAATACCTCGGCAACTTTCGATGCAACAATGTGGCAGACGACGTCGTCATCATCAGTACTCTCATCCGCCATTGCCGGCAACTGCAAACCACATTCTTATCCAAAATAAGCCATAACAATCCACGAAACATGTTGAAACTTAGAACAAGAAAGGATCCTTTTAAAAAGTACAGTAATTATTTGTATGACACAGCTTTACTAATTACCGTACTGTTGCATAGTTCGGAACCACGAAAACGACCGGTCCAGAAAAAGGCTGATCAGACGCTAATATGTTTTTGCTTTGCTTTTATGTCGTTTAGTTCTCTGTGATGCCCTAGAATATTTCATGGAAGAGTATAGGTAAATTGCCTAATGATGTCGTTCTCTTGCTCAGCCCCGTCTCTTCATTGATCACGTGCACAACCGGTGCTTTGTTTGATAACGGCTTATGTGGAACCTCATTCTTATTATACTTGCCACTCATGAGTGGCATTTAATGATTCTCACTTCAGATTCAAACATGGGTGACAGTGAATTCGAATCGCGAACAGCTCCAGAAGAGATAGTTCTTACGGGGAACAAGACTACTGATATCGCCATTCGGGTAAGTGAACTGTTGTTTCTCACATCTCTATTCTTCCTTGTAGTCAACCCTCGCGGGCTTCGATGGTGCGATAGAGCAAACGTGGGATGGGAAGCCATTGGATTGCGAAGCGATCACTTTCCACTTGGAATGGCTGTTCGAGAGAAGACAAGGACAACCGCATAAACGGGCCATCAAGTGTTTCATGCAGGTATTATTATGTTATTCGGCTTATCTTTGTCTAAGTTGTTCTATAAAATGGAAAGATAAATATGGTATTTACAGGCTCCGTTCTTCGATGATCCTCCTCCAGATGAATTGCCTGGAATCTGTCCTGGGGTGAGTGCCATTCTTATGTCAAAAATGCTCTCTGGTATTTTCGCCCATGATAGTTCCACCTTCCCCGACTACTCAGCCTCCTAATGAGTCCATGATGGGAAACAGATATTTGCTACTTTCTCGATGGACCCATCATGGGCAAAAATACCAGGGCTGCTGACCTGAAACTAAATCGTTTGATTGAAAGGAAATCTACTATGGCTAGGCTTATAGAATGAATCTATGTTTACAATTGTTATATTTGTTATTCAGTTGTGGAACTACGAGGTCTTCGAACTGTTTCTGGCTAATAATCGGGGACAGTATGTAGAGGTTTGTCTACTTTCAATTGACAACTGGTTCATCTCATTACATTTCTTGTTCTTATTATCGAATAATATATTTATGACTAAAATCCTCCTTAATTGCAGATAGAAGTTGGTCCCCACGGTCACTGGTTGGTTCTTCTCTTCGATGGACAACGGAAATGCTTCAATGAAGGTATCCCTTTATACGCTGATTACTATAGTTGGATCGACGTGTGCATAGTGTATTTATTTCGTAGATAGCTTAGATGTTCGATTTAAGGAGAGGAATTGGAGTTGTCGGTGCAGAACACGTGGGCAGGCAACACTTGGCAGTGCTGCTTCGAGATCCCCCTTGCTTATCTGCCAGGAGGTATGAGGGGGGAAAGGGGGGAGTGCTGATAAATAAGGGAGGGGAGTAGACTCTCTATACACTTGCGGAGTCAATAAAAGGGGCGTCCAAGTACCGTACCCACGTGTTATCCTGACAGGAGTGTGCAAGATGAATGCATATCATATCAACGGGCCAGAGGATGCCCGTGTCTACAAGGCTTTCTCCCCGGTCACCGACGGTATTTCTTCTTTATCCTCCCTTTTTTATTTGCCTCGTGGAGCACTAGCTAGTTAAGCTTTAGCTATGAAAAACCTTTCTAAAATGGAAATCAATCATCGGTCTGTTATTTATCCACTCTCACTTTGCTTTCTTTAGGCACCTTCGCAGAGCCTGATTTTCACCGTCTCGATTTCTTCAGCAAATTCAATCTTCATTCGGTTAGTTCTGACATACTCATTCATAGGCTCCTACTTCTCTTGAACTAATCCTATTTCCAGGTGATTCCAAATACCTATGGAGCCATTCCTTTCAATGATCACAAATACGACAACTTTTGGGAGGGACGGTAGCTCATTTTTCTTCCACCTATTTTACTGTTTAATTGTCTTTTAAAGCGAAAAATCTATATACCTCTTCTTTACTTTTAATTATGTCTTTATGGAATTGTTGGTATTCCGGGGACTACGAAATATTTATGTTTGTTCTTTTCTGGTCATGTGAATGTTGATTGTTATAAGTTTGCACATATTGTTTTGCGTTTAGAAACAAATTGAGCTAGTGGTATTTTGTTGTTCAAATAGTAAGCTAATCAATTGATAAAGAGCACGTCTCTTTCATGTGAATAATAGCAAGAGATACTTCACTTTTATTTATCCGTAAGCAACAATTTCGAGGGGAAAAGTGTGGTATTCGATGTGTTTAGAAGGAGAAATAACAATGTGAATACTCGGAAAGAAACTAATGGAAAGAAGAGAAAATAGTACCCGATGACAGTAGAATTAGGAGCAAAGAAGGGTTATCAAGCGACGATAGCAATTAGATTATTTACAGAAATGGATCTCTGACAAAGTTAGGAAGTAAAGCAAAATGACCACCTATTCCTTCTTGACTTTCGGCCGCATTCGGGTCCACTTGATTAATGTTTCCGGTGATCGGAAGAGGAAGATGAGTTTGGCGAAGAGATCCTTAATCGAGAGTACGGTAGTAGTCAGTCAAGGATACATCGCGAACTGACTAACCTGTTCCAAGACGAAGTCTTTGGCTTCTCGCACTATGTAGATATCCAGACAGATCTTGAGGATATAGTCAGGATTGGGTATCTCAGTGATGATGACTGCAATCAATCGATCAATCAATCGATCAGCCATCCTCCCGCCTCTTCTCTTCCCTTACCATTCAACGGAGTTCCAAACAGTACCCCTCGTATCATCTTGCCCACGAATAACACCAAGGCAAGGTACATAGCGATGATTCTCAAATACAAAGACCATTACTTTTGAATTCTTCGAGGAACGAAGTTTATCAATCAATATCTAACAGTGTTATTTCTCATTATGCCATCTCTGTCATGCTTTCAATTTAATGGTGTGAACTCATAGAAAAGCTTACCCTCCGGATACGTATTTAGAGAAGAGCGAAGGGAACACGCGGTCCACGAAGACGACTAGCTTAAGAAGAAGGGATTACGTGTACGAGGGGTCAAGGGTCTCACTTCGACATAGTACAGATCACTCGAATACGGGCTCTCATACGGTATCTTGGCTGGGGGCGGAGCCAGCAAATCGATGGCATTCGTATTGTTTTCGTTCCGAAGTTGAACAGTCCACAAGACATCCTGTATATGGACAGTCTCTTTATGGAGTTTAACAAGATTGTGTAAAATGCCTTTTGGATAAATCTCATCTTTGAGTGGTAATAGTGTAACCTTGCTCTGGAATCGGAAGTTGAGTCCCGAGTAAGCATCTTCGACTTTGGAATCGTTGACACTTATTGCAGGAATGAGCATGAGATTAGCCGGCTGGATCGATCCTTCGTTAGGGGCAATGATGAACTTGGGAATGACATTGTAGATGGGGACCTGCAGAGAATGAAGGGTAGATGGAGACTAGGAGCGGGGAGGAGAAGAGGGATGGTAGGGAAAGAGGGAAACGAAGAAGTGCTTACGTTACTCGCACCGTCCCCTGATATAGCAGCAGTCAACTTCCGACGAGTATTGTCATCCAATTTTGCAGAGAACTGCGTCGAGTGGCGAATGGGCTCCTGCAACGAAAGCGAATAAACTACCGTAACCCAGTGATGGCTGGTCTCGAAGGGAAGTCGCCCACCTCCTTCTTCCGACTGGTCCTGGTGGCTACCAGACTGACAATGACCTTCGCATCGGTACTCGTCGTATTCAACTCGTTCCTTAATCGATACCGTATCCTCTCCATCACGGAATACACTTACAATAAGGCCGTCTTCGAAGCATTTGAAATGGACCATCCCGATTGCGATTCTGGACGGAAGCGAAGTTTCTGCAAGCGTAACAATATTCAAAAGATAAATATTAATAAGAACTTTCAAAAGCTATGCTGATATAGTGAGTCAATGAAACCTTGATATCATCAACGGTGTAGTCGCCCAGGAATCCCACAGCATTCCGTCCACTCGTCACCAACTTCTCAGCGCCTTCGTTCCCCGTTCCTTTCACAAATGCGGGGGCAGTATCGTACCACTCAACTTATATCGTAAATAAAAGTGTTTTTGCTAAAATTTACAGGACTTCTAATTTGACAGCAAACATGGGGAATTTTAATAATCCGTGAAAGATTCAGAGGAAAAGAATCAGAGGAAAATAATTGACGCACCGTAGAATATTTCTCGCTAAGGTCGTCGTATTCCTGTTGAGACAAGTCTGCGATTTCCGATCCTTGGGCATCGACTGAGTAAATGGCCTGAATAGGGGAATGAGGGATTGAGTGGGAAGGGGGGATGGGGGAGGGGAGATGAGAGATTAGGGAGTGCACTCACTGGATATCCCTCGATCGTCACACTCATTGTCACATGATCTAGTGGAATCTCCTGCAATACAAATACGGTTAAAATGCTCACTCCATGACTCCTATATTGTAAACGCTTACACACAATTCATCAGTACGTTCCCTTTCTATTCTTACCTCTCCAACTTTGTTCAGAAGTGAAAAGGCCAGAAGAGGGAGCCAAATGAGGAGAACAATGAAGATAACGAAGGGAAGTCCCATCATATACTTCACCATTATTCCCTTCTTCTCCCCGCGAGGAGCAGGATAGTCCTGTAGGAAGAGAAGCAATATTTCAATGTAAACAAACTCTTAGACTAAAACGAAGTATAATATAGAATAAAGTAAAGAGTCTTACCGCTTCGAACTTTCGATTGCACTTAGTGGTGTAGATGGTTCCATAGAACATTTCCATGTTAAAGAAGTCGAAGAGGGGCATTGAAGTATCCGTCCATGTCCAATCGATTGCTGTACGCAATTCCCAGATGAAGGGAATCAGCATGAATCTGCAATGGATACTGTACTACAACAAGGGTACTGTAGTAAAACAAGGATACGGTAAGCATGGTGAGCAACAACTGACATCTTGAAGAAGATCATATTGACGAGACCGTAACCCGACATAAGCAAGTTGCCTACACACAAAGTGGGATATCCATTCCTGCAATACAGTACTCCCCTTGGTTACTGTAATAGAATCCCTCACCTGATCTGCCAAGCTGAGAATAGGAAATAGATGCACTTGACGATGTAAAGCGTCTGTGCCCATCCATTGTCAGCCGCACGTCTTAAAACGATTGTAGAGGACTACGGTAGGTAGCTGAGAAATAAGCCAAGGATACTGTAGAGAGAGAACATACTTGCTCGTTATGAGAGGAAGAGCGATGAAGATCCAGATATGCATGAAGAAGATTACGATTAGTTGATAGGCAAGTTTGAAGGCGACGGCCTGAGGGAATTAGAGGATTAGGGAAGGGAGGGCGTGTATGTATATTCATTGAGGACTAGGGGGGGGGGGGGGTAGAGAAAGAGAGTGAGTACCTTGCGAAGGTAGAGACCTCGATCGATGACAATCATGAAGGACATGACAATCATCATTACAACGAACGGAAGGGGAACACGATTGCTCTGAATTGAGACAATTGTTTATTGTTTATGAAGTATTCATGCCATCACTTCTCCGTATAGAGCACACTAGAGCTCGCGAATCGATACCGTTTAATCCAATTAGGCACTTTTTTCCACGGTTATGTTTCACTCCATACGTATTAGGGGATGTAATTCTGACAACGTTGATGGTGAAACGTAACCGGTGAAAATCGGCTATCGGCATCGATTCGCGGGCTCTAGAGTACACCATTCCCTCCCCTCCTCACCTGAATGTCTCCAATAACATTGCCTGATCCTCCTTCTCCAAACGAAGAATATCCGAAGATGACGATGAAGAGACAGATTACATCGATCAGGAACATGGCAGGGTACAAATCACGGAAGTATCGGAAACTGAAGGGAAGAGGTTAGGCACGGTCCTTAAGAAATGATTTTTTGAAATTTCCCCCAACGACGATGCTACTGTGTTTAGCGAAAGGAATTAAGCCAAAAGCGACATTCTTCTTAACGACGGAAGCCCGTAACGAAAAAATAAAACATGCGATTTTCGAGTTATTCTTCGACTATTTTATTGTCACTATGTTTTTCCTCACATCTTGAAACCTTAGAAGAATTTTCATCAAATTTTAAAAATTTTGGTTAGATGCTGCTTCAAAGACCTTTAAGGGAAGAATATAGAGTGATATTACGTGGGATGGAAGAGTTGATGGATGAATCTGGACAGTCCAGTCAGATTCTTCTCCTCTTTCGCTCCATCGGCGTCTGTTTCAGCTTCTGTTGTGGTGACCTAAAGAGAGAAATGAAGAAGACAGCAGACATAGAGGATGAGGAATGAACGGTAGATTGCATGGGACGAATGACAAAGGAACAGGACACGGGCATTCAATGACACAAGATGTGAGTTGAGTTATGCTGAGGCGTGACTTTCTTAGTGGAATTACTTCGCGAGTTCATTGATTACCATCAACGTTTAGCTGTTGTAAGTATAGTTGGCACACAGCCAATATATGTTTTACTGTAATTCCACCCATAATAAGCATGTTACTATCTCACCACCACTATCCCCCCTACAACCCCCTCCCCCCGATAACTCACAACTCCTCCTTCATTCCACGCGGAACTCGTGCTCGGTCCCTGTCCTCCCTCTTCGTCCTTCTGACTTCCCTACAACTCTCCACTCATTCAATCCCTCTCCTCCCAAATACACACATTCGCTCTTCAATTAACTGTTCCGTCAGTTGGTTCCAAATGCATAGATAAGATGAATGTGACGAAACATTAAACTGAAGCAAAAATCAAGCAAAGCAGTGAGTGCCTAAGACTACCGTACATCGTGCAGCATACAGTATCCTCAGCTACAGTACCCCTCGACTACCGTAACCCTCCTATGTTATGGATTACCTCTAGTCCTCCTTCGAGTCTTCCCTCTTCACTAGCAGTACCTCGTTCTGTAGACGATACAGAAGACTGTAAGTCTCATCTCATCCCTCACTTATTCCTCATCTAGCCCCTACATAATAATTCCTTTTAATAAGCCATCTTAACCATAATTAAAGGGCCCCTCTGACCATCTCATTCATTTCTAGGTACAACCAATTAACGTGCGGTTGATTTATTGTGAGAGACAAGAGAAGAATAAAGAGACGCAGACAACGAGAGAAATCTTTGCACAGCGTTTTCTAAACAACGGCGAAGTTTCATGTTTTCTGCATTTCGGTCTAAACTCAGGACATTGAGAGCTATCCAATGATGCAATAAAGCATATGGTCAAAAAGTGGTCGGAGGGGGCCTTTAAGTAGAAAATTAATAAGATTAATCAAACCGTAGCCCATCCCACAGCACAACCAACAAAGAGCGTGCAAAAAACGGACAGGAAAATATTTTTTGTTGATAAAAAGTGCCAAACAGTTTTGATAGTATTGAATGAGTGCGAAACAAAAGAAAAGAAGGAAACGAAAAAAGAGTAAAAAAAGCGAACCGCTTCCATTCCTTCGTTGACGATTCCCGGACTATCCGAAACCGACCCGAAAGTCTCCAGAACATTCGCATTCTTAATTACACCCTTACCTATCTTTGCTTCTAAGCATTCTCTTACCTTCCACAATCCCAGTTTACGAAGCATATATCGGTGGAAGAACAGAGCCATCAACAGAGCCACCTCAACATAGATTTCACATAGAGATCACATGATTAATATTCTTTATTATTCTTATTCTATTCTTCATTTCTTAAAAAAACAGAAGACCCGAAACAGATATCCCACTTATACTATATCTTTCGCTAATATATAATATCATCAATCAATCACAACCAGGTAAAAGTGTAATGTTTTGGAATGAAATTTTTGAAAAGTTACCTCGTATGAAGGATAGTACGTCTTCTTCTGAATGCCAAGCAGGTAAGGATAATAGAGAGGATCCTTCTGGTGAGTCGAAAGAGTCGATTGCTCGTTGAAGGCCCAGAAACCGAACTGACACACGAATTTGACGACAATCTTAAAGGGAAGATGAGAGAATGGAAGTAGGGGAAGGGGGGGGGGAAGAAGGAAGTGAAAAAGAACTCACGATAATCTCCGTATAGAGAATCATCGATACCCAGAAGAACTTGGAGGGACGGGGATTGGAGAGAGTTCCCCATACGAAGACCATCAGGGGAAGGGGCATCGTGATCAGACCTGAAAACCAATACTGTTCAGTCCCCTCATAATGTTTCGCAATGACTATCCCTTTCGAGTCCCATCAATACCGTAATCCCGAATACAGTAATGCCCCTAACCTGCATTCATCGCATGGCACATGATGGCAAGAAGGTAGCAGACGATGTCGGTGTGAGCAGCGATACAGTATCCAATTGCATTGATGAGTCGGGCGAGGACATTCTTCTTCTGCCAGTTATTGATCGCAGCCTCCTCCAGTCTAAACACACACATCTACTCTTATTCTTCCCGTCTCTTGTCGAACGAAGCTCTATATTAATGTGTTAATAATAAACACAGAAAATTATCTAAGTAGGTAAGAATCCATAAAACGTCCTCCTTACTTCTTAATATCGTTCGTTGAATGGACTATCATCAGTCCCTTTTCGGTCCTCGTATCATTGTGAAGTTCCGACAATTTGCGAGTGACGTCATTGAGACTCTGAATATCTCCATGCATCCTCGTCTTCCCCCCTTCCCTCCTTAACTTCTCTCTTCCCCCTCCACTCACCTCTCCCTTATTCATCTTCAAATTCGTCTTTTCCTTCTGAAGCACATACGCCACATATCGATGTTCCCTCGATCTTCGATTGAGGAAAGCAGAGATCATATCCAGGGTATTCGACAGCATCTAAATCAGACCATTACACTCCGGCCTTGCTCATTACTCCCCCAACAGTTGATTACAGTAACCCCAGATGCCAACATACCTTGATGGCAAACTTTGTCCAGTGTACGATCGTGCCCTCATCCTGAACATGTCGTCATCTTCTCCTTCTCTCCCCCTCCTCCTCCCCCTTTCACTTCCCCCACCTCATCCTCCTCCTTGTCCTTGTCCTCCTTCTCAATCGTAGTTCTTGCCGTATCTTCAATGGCAGTCTTCTCTTCCAATGTCCTCTCCTCTTCCTTTTGCTCTTCCAATTTCTTCTCTTGTTCTTCTGCGTATTCCACTGCAGCCTTCATGTCCATATCCTTAGCCAAGGCAGCGTATGCCAACTGAACCAAGTCTCTTCTTCTATCTATTCATACCAGACGAAATAGTGATCTGGTATTCATACCAGATCACTATTTCGTTCCCTATACATTACCCGTTTCAAACAAAAATAATAATTTATCTGCATGTCCGGTATCAAAACGATCAGGTAATAACATGAACAGCCTCTACATACCTGCCCCGGATCCAGCTTTCGGAATTCACTCGCGCCAGGATCAACCTGAATTGAAGCAATCACTTCATCGTTGATAAATAGACAATACAGAATGCCCCATGCACCGTAATCCACCCTATACAGTACCTCAGGAACGAAGGTATCCTTGTCCACTCTGAGTTCATCCTTCGCAGGATCGTAGTCGAACATGTAGTAGTCTCCAGCTCGTTTCGCTGCAATTTCATTTTTGTCAGTTTGCGATAGATGACATCGAGGGATTACTGTAGGAGCGGCTGTGTAGGCAACAGAAGAAGGAGAAGGGAAAGGGGGGGAAAGAGAAAGAAGGGAGGGGGGCGAGAGGTTAGAGCGAGGGAAAGAGGGAAAGAGGGAAGGGAGATGGAGAGATGGAGGTAGGGGAGGTGGAAGGAGTGGAGGGGATGGAGACGACTGCATACTGAAACAAGCATGAAACATAACTGAAGCGGGTTGGACACATCCGAGAGAAGAGACGAGGTCGAAGCAGTTCAAGCAGCAGCCATGCTTCAGCCAAACCCTCAGACTACAAAACACAAACTAGAATCTAGTCTAGACTACTCTTGATAATCTCTTCACTCCTCCCACCAATCTGATCATCCTCTTCCATCAATCGATAATCGTAGAATGGCAGAGGGTCGTCCTCTTCACTATTCCACGGAATCGGACGAAGATGACGATTTCCTGATTCTATTGAAGGAATGGATGGATGATACTCAGTGGATGAGTGACAGACAGACTGTAGAAGAAAACAAACACACATACAATTGGTTGGTGAGACAAGCACGAGTATTACAAGAGGGACAGGGAGAGAAAGAAGGGGAAGGAAGTGACTACAACATCGATAGCGAGTGAATAACGTTGCCGTAATACAGTAACCCCATTCTACTCACCGGCTCCGTAACTCTCCGGCTCTGTCATGGCGACGTTCGACCCTTCCTTGATGGCTTCGTACCTGAATGAGAATGAATTAAGGGGAAGAAGACGAAGGAGTAACATGCGGAGTCATATCGTGCATTCCATAGTTCCATTCTCTTTTCTTTTAAAGTATTCGAATAATACTGCCGTAATGGAATAATAGGCTAGGTAAGGTGAATTACATTACTTTAGCTACTAACACCAATATAATAACCACCATAGCATGCTATCAACAGGATAAAATGCATTGGGCCGGTGCAAAATAATATTCCAAGGGGAAATCAATAAAACCAAAGACGGGACAACCACTCACAACGAATAACAAACAACCAATAGAATCACTCTCGGATACTACACTATGGTCTATCATACCGTACTCATCTCTCACATACCGTTTGAGCGTACTGAAATGTCAGTAGAATACATATAAAAATAGTTAGTTAAGCCGCTTGTCAAAGCAAGAGCAGTCTCGGGCAAAAAATTTAAATTAGTCGTACATTGAACTTTTAAAAAAGAAAGTTTGCATATGAAGCATTCTCAAGGACATTTTCACTAGCAAATTAACATAGTGCAAAACGTTTTATAAGTTGCTAACCCCTACAAACTCTTCCATAACAAAATCACTAATATATCCCCTACAGTATCCCCCTTACTTTGCTCGAATCGACGCTGTTTTCTCCTTAATCTCATCTAGTTTCTTCTGTTGTTGTTTCTTCTGTTCATTCATTTCCATCTCAATCAGTTGATTCGACAGTACAGCTCCTCTGAAAGGTCGTCCCTTCCCTTGTCCTCCAATCCCCCCGTCATCTCTTCTCAATCTGTACATACCTGTTCGCAAGGACAATCTCGGATCGGAATTCGGTGATTGCGTATTGGAAGTACCAACTGCCGAGGATTCTCATCTGCAACGAGTCCCTCTTTCCCTCCAAGTTCCCCCCTATTCCCCCACCTGGAATATAATGAACCCGAGGGCGAAAGTATCCAGTCCGATCCTCGCTTCATCCGCCTCAATGAGACAATCTGACTTGGTATCCGGACTCAGATTATTGAGGCCGATGTTCGTATTGACACAACGAATGGCGAAGAGTTGGTTGAGGGCACAACTGATGGCAGAGACATTCCATGTACAAGCGACCAGCTGCAACGGGAAATGATGAAATGGGAAAGGAAGGGAAAGGATAGAGATGATATATACTTAACAAGGTATCAGTGATTAGGAAGCATAACCAGATTCAAAGATCGCAACTGACCTGAAGGGCAACCTTGCAGAAGATGACTACTGCAGTGTACCCACAGACTATCTTCCATCTGAAATGATACGGTAGTTGGGAGGAAAAGATACTGTAACCCGCTCAGTCCACCCTCACTCACCGTATCATGGTAACATGGTGGTTCTTCATGAGATACAAGTTGTTTCCTTCCCAAAGCATAGTCAATGACAGAACAATGTATCCTTAACGAGAGAGTATGCTCATTCCGTCCCTGTGAATACCGTACCCAATGCAAAGAGGGAAGTCCCTCCGAGACCCGCAATGAGAACCATGAGGAGAGTTACCCAGTGGCCATACTGTAATTATACGTCAAGACGGTTGCAGTTTTTAACATAGATATAATCTAATCAAAAAATGGTCAAGGCATGAAAACTAACAGCTAACGCATATTCCTATGTTCAGTACTCACTTGGAATATCGCAATCTTTCCGTAATCGACGAAACTTCGCTGTTTCGAGACGTAGTCGTAATGGGGATTGCTCTCGGGCATGATACGGTACTTGCGACCGACGTAGATGGACTGAGGAGGAGGGATATTGGAGGGAGAGGGAGGGGGTATAGGGAAGGATTCCACATGGAAACCAAGGCATAATCTTTTTCAAACAAAAATTATTCATAAAAGGCAGAAAGGAAAAAAAAGAAAAAAAGAAGCAAAAAGACTGACTCGATTGTTCCCCGCAACGTGGTCATCGCTTTCCTCTGCGAACACAAACAACTGAAACATTTAATAATTATACGGCTACTTGATATCTACCGTACTCTTCTCTCTCTACAGCAATATATTCATGGAAATCAAGTCAATCAATATTTTGAATAGACAAAAATTGTATTTGAATAGATAAATAAATGAAGTTAATTCCCATGCTACCTGACAAGCTACAGCAACCAATGCAATGAAATCGACGACGAAGTAAACCCCATTCCACTTCGTTCCGTATCTCGAGAGATTCGCCAGGATGACAAGAGAATCGAATCCATCGATATCCCACGGATAAGCTAAAAGAGAAGGTACTTGGGGCAGTCGATAGATTACCGTACTTAAGCAGAGGGAAGGAGGGAATCCCACGTGGAGGGCATACTGTAGGGGGAACATGATTCCCAGCCAGAGAGTGAGGATCGGCCAGATTGCTAGTTTGACAGGACGAGGACTGAAGGGGAGGGGATTAGGAGTACGGTAGGTGAGAGATGGGGGAGGGATACTGTAGTATGAAGGGAAGACAAGGGATCATAGGTGGGATACTTACACGAGGACGATGAGAATGATGAAGATGGCTGTGACACACGCTACTCCATCCATACGAACCCAGAGATCGATTGAGAGGGCAATGATCGAGATCTGAGGGGGTAGAGGTGATGGGGAACATTTTGAGGGGTGAAGGGGAGGGAAGGGCAGACCGTACCTCCACTCCGAATTTGTAGAAGGAATAGTCGATGAACCACTTGCAGAACCCTCTCAGATTCTTGTCCAAATCTTTCGGTTCGCTTTCGGGGAATACGAGACCGCGTAGATGGTTGCCCTGTACACAATTACACGATAAAATAATTGTAAGGACTACAGTAATCCAGACAGGTAAACGATATACAGATGTCGATGGAGTTTCAAATCAATTTTTGAACTTCAGGGCTATACAAATATGTAAAGTCTTGACTATCCTATCAATGGCTTTTCTCTATACGTAACGTCTATCAAGTTAAATAAAGTATAGAGGATATAAGGGAAAGTATAGAGGATACAATAAAGGTGTGGATAACTAACCCCGAGTGTTGCTTGATCCCTTCTAGTGGAGTACAGACGACGGTAGGCAACAATCGATTGAATTGTGAGGAGGAGAATCGATATGACGAGGTCCTGAAGGGAAAGTATAGAGGATACAATAAAGGTAGATTGCATGTAATCAATTCAAGTTCTAGTGATTTTTGCAAAATGCAAAGATTCCCCCACAAACCTTAACCATTTCGAGGATGTTATCGCTTTTATCGAATCCGATCCATTTCATAGTTGAATTCGTGTCATTGCATCCTCGATCGAATACTATCATATTGGCATCGAAATAGCCGAACTGAAATCAACTGGCTCTTACCAGTTAATAATAAAAGTCTAATCTATTCAAACATCAAACAGAGAAGTTGTAAATGCACACGGTTGTTATGTTATCGTACGTAAGCAAGATGAGATAGAAGCTACTAATCCGAAGGGTAAATGTTGTTGTCTCACTTGGTACACCATCTTGCAGATTGCTACTCCACACAAATAGAGGCACGCGAAGAACGAGAGAATTGCTGGAAATAACGAATTGAACTTTGATCTTTGTGAAATGAAGGGGTTGAGATGAAGCATTGCTTACTTGATAGACGACGAGGAAGGCATACGGCAAGAGAGATGAGAATGAGAAGGGGGAGGTAAAGGGCTTCCGGAGGGGTATTCTGGAGTGGAGAGAAGATGCTTTATCTTGGAATCGGCAAGAGTTCAGACTACCTTCCAGCTAGGGAAAACGAACAATCAAATTGGATACAAAATAGCAGGACAACGATGAAATAAGGAGAATGAACTCACTATATCTTTGACTGTGATGAGTATGACTATGAGAAGGAAGACCAACTTAGTGATGTGCACCTGAATGAATGATCATTAGTGGTCACTATACAACTGTTCAAAGAGACATAAAAGTAAATGGAACAAAGAAAAGTCTATAAGTATATGCTCACTTCGGTGATCCTCCAGAAAACGTCGATGAGTTGCCCCACTAACAATCCCACTCGATCCGTCAATCTCTCTGCAAAGATTCACTGAATATTAGAAATCTCCCGTAGCCTCATAACCCTCCAGTGACCACTATCCCCCCTCCCCCCATACCCTCAATTCCCAATCCCTCACCCCAATCCTTCTCCCCCACTACAGGTCGACTCTTCCTCCACTGAGGTTTCCCATTTCTCGTCTTAATAATGGGGGATTCGTCTCCGTGTTCGTGGTCATAGTCCAATTCCATGATATCCGGAGGGGGCGAAGTGCCTTCAGGCGGTCGGAATTCATTGTGAGAAGTGGAGGGAGAGGGCACGGAGGAGGAGGAGCCACTCGACAGATCCTGCAGGGCTATTCCGCCCTCCTCACTCCCCTTCAACCCACTTCCCTCTTCCTCTTCATTCATCGGGCACTACAACACTCATTGATATTCACGAGTCAGAGAGATAACATACGATCAATGATTTCGCGGGATAGAAGAAAAGAGAAGAGAGGGAGGGGAAGAGAGAGAGTTAAGAGGTAAGAGAGAGGGAAGAGACGAAAAGACATCCATCTATGCATACAGATAGAAGGGGAATGGTCGAGATTGAACTGAGACAGAAGAGAAGGGAATAATCGATAGGAGAATGATTAAAGATTCGAGAGAAGAAGAGAAGGAATGAAAACAGCAAAAGAAGGAAAGAGAAGGGTGAGGAATAGAGGGAAGCTGGGGGAGATGAGTCAGAGGGGAGAATGAATCACTCGTTATACCCACCCCTTTACCCCCCCCCCCTACCACATAACCATATGATAGCAGTGCGCACTACTATCAAGATAAGGAGCTAAAAACAGAAAAGAGAAAAAAAGAGGGAAAAGAGTAAAAAGAAGGAATGGACTGGCGGGCGAGAGATTCGACAGGGGAAAGTATCAGATGAAGAGGAAAGTAGAGCAAGTGAGAGATAGTGGAAAGTGACTGTTAGTGAAATTGAAGGAATAAAGGGGGGAAGCGAAAAGGGAAGTGATGAGATTGAGAAAAGGGAAGAGGTTGAGAGGGAGGGAAGCAGGGAATAAGAAGGTAAAGGGAAAAAGAGGAAGGATAGGAGCTGGCTATTAACACTCTCGTAACTATTTATGACGATGAGAAAGGAAAGGAATGAGGAGAGGAGAGACAAGAGAAGGGAAGAGATGAAGGGGAAGGGAGAGAAGGAAAGAATGGCAGGGGGAGACAGGTGAGCAAATTAACTGAGATTCATTATTCATTGAACTTTGACTACCTATTAGACTAACGAGTTAACTGAAGCTTTGTGATCATAGGTCAAATGGGAAGGTGAATTTGCATGGAAAGGAAGACTCAGAGGGACAAATTCCTTATGGTTGCGTATGATGTGAGTGATAATGTGGGAAAATAAGAGATAGAGGGAAGAGAGAGAAGAGAGGCTCATAACGGGGGAGAGGGAAAGAGAGAGAGGGGAGGTCGTACAAGGGTGGAGAGGGAACGCGTGTTTATGTGATAAGCTAGAGGGGAGAAAGAGGGGAATAAACAAAAGAAGAGAAGGGGAGAGGGATATACTGAGGGAAGGAGGTGCAAGATATGCTTATGGAGAACACTTTCTTGTAGTAGATGAGATGTACAGCTTAGAGAGCCTATGATTCGCGTTTTGATAGCTATGTTCCATTCATCTTTATAAGCACAACGCTATACTCTAATTTGAAATGTGGCGATCAATAATCCTATGATCAGCAACTAAAAAGACTACATTAGCGTGCGATTACATTTGGCAATTGAGACATTAGAAATAACAATAATGAATGGCAATTGCAAAACAAGCTCAAATTTCAAACTCACAAGGGAAGTGCAAATGGTGACCATTGGATCCAGAGATGAGACATAGGTCATTCGATAGAGCTTGAAAAGTTATGTAGATTCTGTGAAAACTAGCTGCCCACATGCACGCATCGTCGAGAACGACGACGTCAACGATTTCACTGCATCCCCCATGCACCTCTCTCTCACTGCTTTCTATCGTTCCGGCTGCAGCTGCTGCAGGGTCGGCGTGGCGCAGCAGGTAAGAGGAGGATCAAATGTTCATATGGCGCGGGTTCGATTCCACTGCTTTCATTTTCTTTTGCCCACACTCCTAGACTTATAGATTGACCCAAATAACTTTCTTGTGATAGACACCGTCCACGAGTAATTTTTTTGAAATAGAAAAGATCAGTACAGTAATGAAGGAATATGACATTTCAATAATTCGCTATGCATCCATCTTGAACATCTCACCACTTCCATCTCCACGGGTCATCTGACAAACGATTATATAATACCAACGAGAGTTCGGGAGAAGAACCATGAGAAATACCAAATAAAAACCCTACTACCCCTTTGCGCGTCTCTTCAATCTTCCATATTCCTTATAATTTAATGACCGAGTCTTCTGTCGGACTCTTTATTCGTGTAAGAGACCTACGAGAGGATCCGAGACTCTCGTCATGTCTTCATTAAAGGAGGACGGCTGGGATCCGTTGAATGATTTTCGCACGCACTGATCACAGATGTTTTCCTCGTCAGAGATGTCAATTGTGTTCGCTATAACCTCAAGTGCGAACTTGTGTTGCAGAGGTGAGAGGCAAGTGAAAGCTGGAAGCCACAGTCTTCTCTCGGTTTCTAACTTGCGCGATGAAGATTCACTCTAATGAAAGGGAACTATTTTTTCAAGCTTGCATATATTCGTAAGCGGTATATTCGGACTTTCGGAATCTACAAAGATGAAGAGCGTCGATGTCTATCATAATTGAAATCGGAACATTCCAAACCCATATTTGTAAAATCGAGCTGTTGGTAGGCCACTACTGTATTGCAGAACATCAAAATCAAGTCAAAGAATTTTCGGATGAGGCAAACTATAAGTCTAGGAGTGTGGGCAAAAGAAAATGAAAGGATTGGAATCGAACCCGCGCCATATGAACATTAGACACTCCTCTTACCTGCTGCGCCACGCCGAGCCTGCAGCAGATGCAGCCGGAGCGATAGAAGGCAATGAGAGAGCGGTGCATGGGGGATACAGTGAAATCGTTGACGTCGTCGTTCTCGACGGTGCGTGCATGTGGGCAGCTAGTTTTCACAGAATCTACATAGCTTTTCAAGCTCTATCGAATGACCTATATCTCATCTCTGGATCCAATGGTCACCATTTGCACTTCCCTTGTCAGATGATCAACAAGAGCATGCGCAGAAAAAAGAGAGCATACAACTCTACGCGTTAGAAAAAAGACAATTTTTTTTCTATTTCATATATGAGTTACTCATAAGAGGGAACAGTTGTGGTTATTGCGATTTGGAATAAATGGAGTTTAGATAGTAATAAGAGAATGAGAAGAGGAAAAGACGAAGAAATGAATGGACAGATCAGACTTGGCGTTTAAGTAATCAAGAGAGGAAAGGGAGGGGGGAGAGGGTACGAGGTAGGAGAGAGGGAAACGATACGAGGGAGGAGAGATGGAGAGGGAATGAGAGAGAAAAGGGAATTGAGAGGGAGCAAAGTCGAATATTGTGCCTATTCTGCGACTGTTTTCCTATCGATCGGGGTGATTCAAAGGAGGGAAAGAGAAGAGGAATGAGGGGGATGGATAAGGGAAAGAGAGGAAAAGATGAGGGTTAATGGTAAGGGGGAAGGAGGGGGGAAAGGAAGACTCCCGCCGAAATACATTATGAAGGATAGAGTGTGCGGAAGGAATGTGAAATGGGGAGACAAGAGGGGAACCAAAGATGATATTGATAGGTGTATTGGGAATCAAGGAATGACCAGACTGGTCTCTAATCAATGAAGTTCAGGTTACTTGTACAGCCCTGATAATCATAGCATATCTATGGTAAAACGCATGCGTATTGCAGGATCAGGGCATAGCCCTGTGAATTAGGATGAACAAAACAATTGAGAATAGAGAACGAAGTGGTTTTTTGTTGAATAGACTGGCAAAAGGCAAAAATTAGATGTAGAAGGGTTCGAAGTAAACAAGAGAACTGAACGATGAATGGAAATGGAACAGGGAAATAAGGCTATTTGAGAGATAGGAAGGGAAACGATTGGACTATTTGACTGTGGTGATCGAGGGAAAGGGAGGGGAGGGGAGGGGAAGTTACGAGGATGAGGGAGAGAGTGAAGGGGGAGGAGTGAAGGGAGGGAGAGAAAGACATAAATGGAGTAGGAATGGGAAGTAGCGCGAGTTGTCATCTAATCGCTTTCCCCTACCGACTCTCCTTCATTCACTCCTCTAATCTACTCTCATTTTCTTCCCAAATCGTTCAATTTCTATCACATCCTCCTCATTCAATACCACAACCCAAATCGGAGAGAATGAATAAGTATTGAATGCTGCTTCTCCTACCCATCCTCTTCCCTATCTCCCAATCCATCAAAATCCTTCTTCCCCACTCGAACTTCTCGTCCTCATTTTCATTGACTCAGTCTAATCTTTGTTTATTCTGCCCCTTTCCTTGTTGATCATTTCGAACTGTCAAGTAAACAGTCAAATGTGTACTTTTGGTTCACGTCAATAACATATCCTAGTTAGCCGCATCATCAACAGATAACATTTGTGTTGCATGGAATGATCTTCGTTGCAATTAGACAAGCCTTCTTAATCCACTACAAGGCTCAATTCATATCCTGATGAATAGGACGAACGGTTGATTGTGTTCCTACTCATACGTGCAACAACCACGATCTCCTCTATCACGACCGTTCATTTGAAGGAAGCACAGACATTGAAAATGCATTAGGCACGGCACACTCAGTTCGCGATAGCTAACATTTTAATTGTCAAAAAATTAAAGATTTTTGTATTTTCTTCGGTTTGGGAGTGTTCCACCATCTCCAAATATCGCTAGTTTCTAAATAAAAATAAATAAATTGGAATGTTTATTGAGATATTCACGATTGAATTGCATTTTTAGCGGTGTACGGTAGAGATACCGTAGTTTCAGAGTGTGCCGTTTTTAGATGTAGGTCATGAACGTACGTGTCTATGAGTATACCTGTCAGTCACTCCTCTTCCCCTTCCTCCCCACCATCCCCTACCGTACCCCTAACCACCGTATCCCCTCCCCCTACTCACCAAGTGTCCCTTTCCTTCGTCCCTCAGCCACCGCAATGGCAGGAGTCTCCTCCGTCTGTCTGTATTCCATTCATTAGACCATCTATCCCTTTATACCGTTTAATCTCACATCTTTTTACTATCCTACTCTAACTAACAAAGTGATATCTAGCTCAAAATAATCAAAATAGCTTCACAAAGGGCTTATCAATTTTGCAGTGGCTTTTTAAAATTTTGTTTAAAAAAAGTTTATTTGAAAGCAGTCCATCTGAGACTAACCTCGCTGGATCAGTCATATTCTTCCATCGAAGATGGAACAACTTCAACTGAAGCATGGAGACGACATAGAGGGCGATCGAGGGAAGAAGAGTCACAAAGAGATTACTGTAAGGGGGATGTTAAAGGGGGCGGGGGGTTCAGGGACATTGCAACACTAGTCGTACGAAATATGCATTTCGCTGCGGTGGTCGGCTGCACTATTACTATATTAAAAAAGAACAATAAACGCATTGTCCAAATAACCCACCCGTCTTTGTACTGCGATAGTCCAATATCCGCTAGAGTTTCCTGTGACAGTTTGAGCTTCGTGTCGATTAGCTCTTTTATCTGAAATGGATGGATAGAGGAATACGGGATAGAGTGAAGAGTGATTTTGGGGAGAGGGAAGGGGAGACTGGCCTCATCGAATTGGTAGAGATAGATAACGACGATGATGGATGAAGCATAGACTGTGAGGGCTGTGAGGAGACCGAAGTAGGTATGACGGAAGAGAAC
>LS870040.1:0-39623 GCA_900490955.1 Micoletzkya japonica | reverse complement strand
TCCTTTACAACCGACGATAAAGAATCATAAAGTATACGCTTTGATTGCGGCCAGGTTATTAATTCTATGGAAATAGAAGAAAAGGTTTATAATTATGCATATGCATAGATACCTTGAAGAGACAGACTCCCGCACAGAAGAAAGCGAAGTATCCCAATTGGAAGAAGGTCACTCGACCCCACGTGGAAGTCTGCAAGGAAATTGATGAGGATGGACAGAAGAGGGAGATACTATGTACTTAGAGGGACAAATGGAAAGGGCACAGTGTTCTGACAGTCAAAATGCTAAGCGAACGAGATGTCGAAAAATAGCCCTCATTTCGATAGGAACACTCACACGGAAAGCATTGTATCCTAAACATTTTGGCTCGTTCACTTAACGTTTAGAACACTGTGAGGGAATCACTTACAATGAGAAGTGTGAGCAGAACAACTGGCAACCAGACTGCGACGAGGTAGCCAGAGACGAAGTTGAGGGTTGTTCCAGAATGGGTCTGAAGGGAGGGGAGGGATAAGAGGGGGGGAGTAGGAGAGATAAAGAGGGAGACTGGACAGTCACACCATAATACACATCGATAATCCTCCCCCATCCCTCCCTATGCCTTCTCTTTACTAGTTCCTCTCTCACTTCTCATATTCCCCAATACGCAACAATAAACTCTTCGTTTTCCTCCAAACTTCTCCTAGGCAACGCTTTTTATAAGTAGCCCCCTCCGCCTAAGCACGCTTCAAGTTCTTTCGCAATACGGACTACCGAGAGGAATACTCGTTCTCTAGCAAATTAATTAAGACGTTTAGGGTTTCGAATAGCTGTGATTTCTGCATAAGAAAAGCATAGAGAAATAGACAAAAAAAAGTGACTGACGTGATCGTGTTCCATTGCAGTTATCGAGGCGAATGTCCCTGATACCGTAACCTCTTAGTACCGTAATCAACACTACTCCATACCGTAATTAGCCAGTCGCTGTGCCTTCTCTTCGGGAGTCAGATCCTCGAACTTCTTATCACGACGCGCGAGACGAAGAATTATGAAGATCGGGAGGGACAGCATAAGCTGAAGGGGTATGTATTCAACAGGAGGAGTGATTGTGGAGAACGGAACTACTCCTTATACGAAACATGTACGAGGAATAATACACACCTTCACAATGAGGACAATCAACGCGTCCGATTTCGACTTGTTCACTGTGAATCCAATCCAATCGAGACTGAATAACACATTACGCCGTCTACCCTCTTCAAGTAAATACTTTACCTAGTCTAAAATCAACTTACACTTTCACGTTCTCTAATTCATGCAGGTCCATGTTGTTCGCGTATTGTACGCAAAGAAGGAACTTAAATCAGTAATTTTAGTATCGGGAATCGGGAAATAGATTAAAAAAATATAGTGAATACCGTACCTCGACGTAGAATACGATAAAGGGAGAAAGAGTGAAGGCTGCCCGGCGAGAGTTGGGGAATATCCAGATGATACACGCTGTTGCTAGGAGAACGAATCCCGTTATGGAATGGTACAGGAGGGCCCAGAGCTGGAAGGGGGTACGGTAGGGGAGTGGAGGGGTACGGTACTGGGGGAAGAGGGATACCATCATTGAGATGAGTCCAACCACGTAAGCTTGAGAGAAGAAGAAGGAGACGATCATAATGAGAGTCATCGAAGCGGTGCTTGAGGGGTTCGCGGCACCTGAGAGAGAGTGGGAGACTCATTCATTGAGTGACAACTACGAGGCGAGGGAGGAGTTGTCCCTAGGAGAACGAGGAACCCACTTCTTCTTCTTCACAATTCCACTTCATCACTTTCAAATAAACTCCGTTCTGAACTTGAAAGTTTCCCTAATGACTCACCTTGGAACACGACCCTCATTCGTTCCCTGTCCATAATTCGACTCGTAATCTTCTGCATCTGTACCATATTCACGGGTCGTTCATTCCTTCCATCCTCTCCCAGCAACTGCAATATCTCCCCCTAATTCCCTCGATTTCTCTTCTCTTCCCATTCCCTCAAATACTTCACCCACTACAGTGTATGTGTGTGTATGTGTCTTGATCACTGCATATCGTGTGGTGAAAGGTGATCAGAGTGACACAGGGAAAGAGGCGACAGAAGGGAGGAGACAGCACACGGTTAGAGGTACTGTAGGGTACGGTATGTAGGGATGGGATTGGGTTACCGTAGGGTAAGGGAATGGAGGGTTACTGTAGACTACGGTAGGGTGACACTCTGCGAAGGAAGGGGAATATGGAAGAAAGTAATACACGGGGATGACTGCTTGCTGTTAGGTGGTCGACCCTCTGATTGATCAGAGTCAAAGAAAAGATTGAAATGAAAGACGACCACAGCCAGTAGTACCCATACACACAGATAGGAAAGAGGACGGAAAAGGATAAGAAGAAGCAGGCGATTAGAGGGAAGAACAACGATTACTTGACTGCTTCCTGTAGGGGAAGAAGAGTTGAGGGACTGCTGAAAGAGACAAAAGAGATGAGAATACGAACGACAGAGGATGTGAGTGCAGTGAGGAGTACAACACAACATCACCTATGCATACCCCCTGCTACCTCCTAATCCCCTCTCAGATACTCTCCCTCTCTCTGTATTCTACTTGCCGGGGCATTCTCTGTCGGGGGACCGGGCGCAGATTGAATACGACGAGTGGATACTGTAGAGGGTGAAGGATGATTATCGATCGGAGAGGAAGGGTCGGAGGAGGGAAGAGTAGAAGGGTGATGAGAGGGGATCGAAGAGTTGAGGGATGAGATGAGGTTGTCCAGAAGGGACATTTGACGAGTCGACAGCTAGACGAGAAGGGAGGGGTACGTTACTACGGAGGAGAGGGTACTGTAGGTACCACTGCATAGGGGTTGAGGGACCACTAATCTTGAACTATTCACAAGGAGATGGTCTGACCTCGCGGAAAGGGATTTAAATGAGACATGTACCATTCGAAAGAGCGTCAAAAACTGAGTAGAAAACGATATCTAATTTTTACTGAGGGCGTATCTAGAGCGAGATAATCGTCATTTTCTGAAAGTAGGGATCCGCCATTGCGCCGCTTCCTCTTGTGAGGCTCCGCCTGCAGCTGGCTGCAACAGTCGTCGGTAGCGCAGCAGGTAAGAGGTCGGTCTGGATTGGGAGGTGTGGTGGGTTCGAACCCCATGCCGTGCATTCATTTTGTACATTCTTCCACAAGTCCCGGACTTGTAATTTTTCCGGATTTTCCCCTCCCCTTTTCCTTATCTGATGCCGCTTCTACCAATGGCAGATCCTGTAAGTAGAATTGACATGAGATACGCATCTTTGTTGATAGCAGAAAGAGACATCGCTGCGATCATGATTATAGCTCCAAATCACTTCCAGGTATGGTTGAGGAAAATGTTCCATCAGTCGTCTCATTCCTACTTCCGACGAGAGAGCGAAGCGGTAAGAAGAGAGTCCACATAAAGTAGGAATGAGTTTACTGATGGAACTTTTTCGCCAATAATACGAGGCAAGAAGTTTTGATAAAATTTGAAATTTGTCAAAATCTTGAAAAATCATCAGTCCGGGACTTGTGGAAGAATGTACAAAATGAATGCACGGCATGGGGTCCGAACCCACCACCCGTCCCAATCCAGACAGACCTCTTACCTGCTTCGCTACCGACGACCGTTGACAGCCAGCTGCAGGCGGAGCATCACAAGAGGAAGCGGCGCAATGGCGGATCCCTACTTCCAGAAAATGACGATTATCTCGCTCTAGATACGCCCTCAGCAAAAATTGAAAGCTCGTTTTCTACTCCGTTTTTGACGCTCTTTCGAATGGTACATGTCTCATTTGAATCCCTTTCCGCGAGGTCAGACCATCTCCTTGTCAGTACAAGACTCGATGGGCGACTGCCCCACAACTAAATCACATGTGCGACACAACAATGAACACGTCTCAACTACAGTACACACACTCATCACTCCCTCTTCCCGTTCACTTACAATCCAATAACTTCTCTTACCGTACTCATCGACGTTCGATACCGTTCTCCCATCTACCATTCAACCGTATCATCTCTCCTCTCACCCCTCTACCATAACCCTCCGTGTTCTACTCCTAACTACCGTAATCATTCGTCGTCTTCTCCCTTCATTCGGCTCACCTCTTCGTGAACGGAACTGTTTCCATCATCATCTCCGGCTGCTACTCTCGTATATCGATGTGTACCGTACTTCGTGAATGACAACTGCCATACCATAATCTGTAATATATTAATAACTATTTTCCAAACGCATTATAATAGCACAAGTCCACAGTAATCCAATCCTTACTTATCAAATATAACTAGAAAGATTAAATCGGTTTTCCTACCTGATAGAGTAGCAGAATAGCCCATGGATTGACGATGACAGGCCATTCAAGAGAGCCGTTCATCTCCAATTTGTACCAATTGATGCAACTTGTCTTGATGATCTGACTCAAACCAAGAAGTCTGAAAAGAGATATTACTCACGATTTTCGAGGTTTTTTGAATCTCAAAACCACCAACCGAGCAACGAGACTCTCAGGAGGAATGATCATCTGGATGAAAGCCGTTTGGTAGATGAAAATCAGCAGGAAATGGGCCACTGTAATTATATTTTGTAAAAGTAAAATAATAAAATTCCTGACTCCCAAAGATAAAAAGCACACATCTCTGCATACAGCTTTGACCTACCAGAGTAGAGAATGAGAGCTCGTTTGATGCGGTTGAGACATTCGTGTTGGATACTTCGATGCATAGCATAAGTGGTGACGAGAGCAAGGAAGACGAAGAAGTACACAGAAGAGGTTAGCGAGGGCTGGCAAGGGAAGCATTAGGGAATGTCATTTTACAATTATTACAGTGAAGACGGAGAAGGTGCAATTGGATAATCTCCACTACGGGAATACTTATAGACGCGCTAGTACACCTCTTGAATAACTCCCCATCTACAGTATCCCTCGTGCCACCTCCCCAACCCCTCCCTCCCCTTCCCCCTCACCTGTATACAAGCAACCGCTCCGATGAGTATGACAATGAGCATATTGGTAGCCCTCCTCACAGTGTCCCCAAAGGCACTCGACCACAGACTGCCCTTATTCGTCTTCTCCGCACTGTCTCTACTGAATAAGTACTATCACTAAACTAGAAACGGTGTTATTCACTCCGTGAAACCGTAGGTAAACAAGTTTGCAGTTTTTAGTTTAGGCCTTCTTTTGATTTATACTACTGCACTATGAAAAATATGACGCGAGAAAGGAATAGAGATAAAACAAATATGATCAAGTAAACAAACCTGACTGTACTCCTGACCACTTGCACATTGCTTCCTCCTTGTGATCGATCCACACGAGGATTGTGACTGAATGAGATTGTTTAGAGGGACCAATAAGATCAAAGCGATATCCATAGTGAGGTTGCGTAAATACTCTGCCCACTAAACCTGCCAAAAAGATACATTTAGCTTACAATTAGTCTTTACTACAGTAATCCGATGAGTTAATAGAGGTTGAGACCTGCAGACGACGACTAGGATGAGAGTGAAGAGAGAAGAGACGAAGGCGAGAATATCGGGGAGGATACTTCGGATGGCGAAGGGATAGGAGGAGAACTGAGATGACGACAGTCTGAATACTCGGTTGGGGGTAGTCATCACACACTATAGTGGTTGGGTAGCGAACTGCAACCATATCTACAGTACTCCTCATAGGTGGACATGGTATGCCGGTTGGCTACCGCAGTGGCTCTTCCATACATAGACATCCCGTTGTTTAACTCAAATTTTTTACCATCAACCGTGCCCATCTATGGTACTCTCAATCACAAAAAGGGGTCATACTTCTCGTATCCTGCGAATCGAAGGAGACTCGTGAGGGAAAACGACTGATCGCATTCCTTGACGTACTTCGCATCTGCCTTATTCCTCTCCAGCACTTGGAATGTAATCTACAAATAAAATTGCAATTGTTCGCATAATAAAATTATTTCATGTCTTTCAAATTGTCAGACATCTACCATAATTGCTAGCGATGTATTAAATTCCCATAATACATAGTTCCATCATGCCTTTACATTTCCAATTGCTATCCATCCACCTCTATTACTCAGCCATCCCTTTACACGGGATAAACATACCTGTCCGATGAGAACGAGAAGAGAGAAAACAAGTAGAATGCCGAGTATTGACCGCACGCTCCCTGCATGTATACATACGCGTATTCACTTTCTTTCAATCAAATAAGGACAAATTAGAGATGGTCCGAAATGAATGAAAAAAGAGCTAAACTGACGGGGAACGGATAGCCCAGCTTTGATTGAAGAGATGAGGGGACATGCTAGGGCGATGAAGGTATAGAAGGCTGTGATGAGTGACGGTCGGAGGACCGAGGCTGAAACTAGAGTGTAGCGGGGGATATGACACTTGACTTTAGGTTCAGAACTAACACGAACTACTCATTGCAATTATTTTAATAACAAAGCATGATCAATCCGCAAAAAGCTACGATTTCAATATCCTCTACGAAAAAATGAGAAGATGTCAATACTGACCGGAGATTAGCACCACCGGAAGAAGAAACTTGAAGACGAAGTTCTTGACACACGGGGCAACCATTGTGAAGGAGAAAGGGAAGGTCAGCCAATATTCATGTTATGAAGGGTGAAGAGTCACCTGGAACATGCAACTAACGACCGAACGAGCATTCATCTCTCTGTCTCCTTCACTCTCGACTCTCTCCCTCCCTCCCTCTCCCCTCATCCATCCCCTCCAACTCTCCCCGATGGCTACTTGTTTACTGCACACGACTGCTTCGCGTGTGAGACTGCATGGCACGACTGACAAGTGACAGACACACAGCAATAAGGAAAGGACATACAGACAGACAAAAAAGGAAATAAAAGGTGTTCAAGGGGACATGGATGGTATTGGAGCGAAAGATTGATTCTTGTTGATTGGAGGGACGAAGAGAGGGAAAAAGTGATAAGAGAAAGCGAGAATTAGAGTAGAAGAGGAAGTAGAGAACAGGGAGGGAAGAGAGAGAAAGAGACGAATGAATCAGAGACACAAGAGGTAAACTGCGATTAAAGGGACAACCAAAGAGAGACAAACGAAAAACAGTAGACGAAATGACTGAACGAGGAAAAAGGGGCATTCATTTTGATTAGTGGAAACAGAAATACATCCTAATGCAACGGAACAACTTGCGAAAAAATAATTATCATCGTGAGCGCAACACTAATGATAAAGCCAAACATCGAAAACAAGCTGCAAAATAAGTGACCGACGGCCGTTGCCATGAACACCATATTCCATTTGTTTATGGCCTATTTTGAGCGGAAAATAACATTTCGCAGGTGTAAAATGACGGGAATTTTTCAACGAAAAGCGACAAGATGAGTCAGCAGAGCATCCGAAATCAGATACTGTTACGGAAAGCGCGCTCGAAGAAAACATTCAAAAAGCATAAACGACATCCGGTCCGGAGAATAGACATGCGCCTTATCCTGAGCCCGGATTACTGTAGGCGTTTGCACCACCCTCCTTCCATACAGAAGGCGAGAATATGAGCAAAATTAAAGTTCTCGTTTTTGAATCCCACGTCTGAATATGCAAAAAAATTATAATCTTGTGTGTAGATCAATGAGAAATCAAATACCCAAAAAGTGATGTATAAATACTGAAACGTCGCACAAACGTTTTATTTCAGAAATATAAAACATAGAGAAGTTTGTTGAATATTCTTTATTCAGCTATAAAAGTAAATCATCAAATTAGCAACCTAAATTGACCTCTACACTCGTTTATCACCGTTCTCAGAGTGATTGCTGCATCAGGATTCAATCTGTAATCGGTGGTTACCGTAATCTACGATATGAGTACGGTAAGTAACCTTTCCGTGGTGGGACCTTCCTTGAAAATTCCCATCATTCCCATAAGCACTGCATCTACTCCACTGCACACCGTATCAATGTCGTATCCTCAAAAGTCCATCATTTTCATCTCAAATAACAATTTATATCGTAAGAAAGCTGAACTGACAGAAAGTAGAAAGTATCCACCTCCTTCGAGAACAGCTACTACAGGCGCTACTGCTTGCAAGTGGTGAATGAAGAGAGAGAGGATACGAGGGGACACTTGGTATTGACCGAGAGGGTCTCCTTTGAGACAGTCCATTCCAGTAGAGAGGAGGATGAGTTGGGGATTGAACGAGTAGATTATAGGGAGGACCGACTGAAACATATTTGAAGAGGGAGAGAGAAGGGACTAACTGAGTACAGGGCACTCGTGTATTCAGCGTCACCCATTCCACTGTCGTTCCATCCGATCAACACCTTCAATGGTCGCACGGTATCCTGCCCCAATGCAAAACCTTTGGAAAGTGAAAAATCACTCTGTCATTTTGTGATTTTCGCTTTCCAAAGGTCTAGAATATTGTGGTCGGTTCAAATAAATAGCAACAGCTTCAGATCTAGTAGAGCACCCACATTCCTCTTGCAAGTTGCGTGTTGCTTGTAGGGGAAGAAGAGTTTGTCATCATATCGATGAATATCGAGGAAGAGAGTCCCCTCCCACAATCCCTCCATAGTTCCATCTCCCAAATGAACATCTACATCGACAACAGCCACCCGCAGTCCCCTCTCCGTCGCCCTCTCAATCTCTTCTCTCCTCTTTCCTTCTTCCCTTCCCACCTTCACAGCCACAACTACATTGTTGATGAAGCAGAATCCACTGGCTTCTCTTCTACTCGCGTGGTGTCCAGGAGGGCGAACGAGGGCGAAGGCACTTGAATATTCGCCACTCACGACCGAGTCTACTGCCTACAAATGGAGTTAGTTAGAAACAAGACCACTATCGTTACGTTCCTCAAGTTACTTGAATTTTACTTTCACTTATACTTCATGCTATGTTGTTATGTTTCATTTATGTCAGAGGATTGAACAGTATCTTTTAAAACTTGGTTATTATTATTTTTTCAAACTGCGGTTCACGTGTAGGAAGGTACTGCACTTGTGATGTGATGCTCAGATTCCAATGACCATAAAATAGTTTTGGTTATATTTGATGTGATTTGCTGTTGAGGTAGTGTATGCATTCATTTCCCACGTGGCTGCTCTGATCACAGTGCCATCGCACCTTTGCGACTTCTCTTCCCTCGTATGCAAATAAACAAGGCGAAGAGTAGGAAATGCTCAAATAGTTGGAGAGTCGAAAGAGAGATTGATAGAAGAGGAAGGGTAGAGTGTTTGTAGAGTCACAGTCCTCTAGTAATGCCGCCGTCGCTTTCTACTCTTCCCTCCCTCAGTCCCACCCCTTCTCTGCCCTCCCTACCCTCTGGTATTTTCTCTCTCCCTCTTTCCACCACATGGTCATGTCATCCTTCTTATCTCAATCACTTTTGTATCAATCCCTCCTCCCTTCTAGTCCCTGTCTTCTTCATATGTTCTTCTCCATCTTCCCCGTAATAAACAATACATTCCCCCATGTCTTGCTTACATTAGTAGTTGATTTATTCCCTATATGTCCTTCCTTATTCTCTCTTTTCATTCCGTTACAAACCGCAAACTCTGCAGCGGAATGAATCATCTCTTTTTCCTTTGCCGGCAATGTGATTGTCAATGTGGACTGTTGTACGTATGTGACTATCGACTAGTTGCAGATCTTTCATTGCTCAAATTGTAGAACATTTGCAGTAGTTTCTAGCTGCTTATAATCGGTAGTTATTGATATTGGCTATAAGGAAGGCATATGCAACTGGTAGGCAAGTAGTCCGTAATCTATGTCGTAAAGCCTTTACGAGGATACACGTCGTGCATTAGTAGCTATCCTCTGCCTACCTCTCCCTTCCCCTCCCCTTCCCTCCTCCATGTAATGCAATGTGCTTCGAGAGTATCCCTCATCCTCGAGTCTCCCTATCTCTCTCTTAACAATAGCCCTAATTCCATCCCCTCCCCGATCACCAATCTGCTTCCCATCAACTACTCGCATGGTCTTCCCAGTCCCATTGACCTCTCGTTGCAATCACTTCTTCCCACCATCCAAACATCCCCTTCTCACTCACACCAACAGAACCAAGGCGAAGCCGTCAATGTTTATACAATCCATCTACAAACATTACTCTCCTTTCGCAACCACCTCCAACCTTTTCCCCCTCCTCTCTCTCTTCCGAGTTGTCATTAGCCTACTGTCCTCCGTCTCGTTCCTCCCCCTCATTCTCTTCCCTTCCCTAGTCAAGAGTGGTCGTGTCTCCCCCTAGGTTCGTCTCTCTTCATTCATTGTTTGCTCCCATTTGTCTCTTTCCCTTCATTCTTCCTGTTCACCTGTGTCCTCTTGCCATCGTCTCTTCTCCCTTCCCTTTTCATCTTCCCTCCTTCCTCCCCGTATATTCCCATTCTAACCCAATCGTCCCTATCCTCCAATAATCCTTCTATTCAGGTATCCCCTCTCCCTCCGATGTCTTCCTCTCTCCAAAGTGATCCCCCTCCCGAACTCTCAGTTCCCCCCTTCAACCGTCTCCTCGAAGCTCAATTCTTCCTTCCCTTTCTTTTCTATCTCGTTTGTTGGAGATCCGCCACTCTCTTTGTTCAAAGCTTCCTCTGGCACGACTATCCTTCTTTCAAGTAAGTTATCAGATATTTCCGCGTAATCATAGATTTACATACACGTGCACCAATCGCGTAGTGGGGTTCGATTGAGTGTCCTCTGTAATGTAGGCATGCCTGTACTCAGAGTGGGAATGTAGTCTAACTACGATGTCAATTTTTTCCAAAATTATTTACGGCATACGACATTGCAACACGCGTATGATGAGTTATTTCACCTTTTGCAGACAGTATCGGTTGCGCAATCTCACTATCTGCCTTGTTCATTCAGTTATCTCAGGACTATGGTCATTTACATTCCTCTGCTCCAAGCCTGAGGTACCTAACTCATCTCCGATGATTAGGTCAATTTGCTGTTGAAGGTAATGTTCGAGCAAACTATCCATTGGTACGAAGCATGGGCTGCTCATCTACCGATCATCTCTATTGGTAAGCATTCTGTTGAACACCCTTTTAATTCAGTTCTACTAGACAATTCATTCTCGTTAAGCCTATTTCGTCAACGACAGTCTCGATATGGCTGCCCATGAACTGTCCCGATGGACCATCGAACTCTACCTCCATCACGCGGTTTCCATTCTCGCCTTTCTATTCGCTGTTCTCCCTCAGAAGTTCATTCCCTATGCCTATTGGGCTCTTCTCATGGAGGTCAATAGGTACAATATCTATTCTGATATTCACAAATCCCTGTTCGTTTAAGCATCTTCCTACACATCCGATCAATGATGCAAATCAGTGGGACGTCCTCTACATATCCTCGCATCTTTTCTTCCGTTCAATATCTTAATGTCGTCACGTAAGTCTTGTTATTTATAACTATGCCTTGCTTTTAAGCTTTGTGAAATGTTCCTTTTTAGTTTCATTCTGTTCCGATATTGTGTCCAGTGTTGGAAGATAAAATGGGCGGTATCCAAGATACCGGAGATTCACACTTGTTATTCATTCATCACTTTGGGAGGTGAGTTGTCATGGGAGTAGTGAGTAGTCAAGTGGATTGTCTGTGTATTAGGTGGAGTCACCTTCCTCATCATCAATTCCATCCTCTTCTATCGCGTTCTCTCATCCGACGGTTTCCTCGGACAACGATTTGCTACGAATCCCAATTCGAGGTTTGTCTTCCTTCTTACTTCTCATGCGCTGATTGTAAGATATTAAAGTTAACAGTATCGCGTCATAGTAATGTTTTCAGAGATGAGCAGCATGTGGTCAAGATAATGGGAACGAAGAAGAAGGATAAGGACAACTAGGAATTACTTTTATTTGACTATTTAACCCTACGGGTTTCCACGGGAATATGCATAACGAGTATTCTCTCTCCCTTCCATCCCTTCGTTTCTTATGCTCTTTGCCTGTCCATACACAGTATCGCCATAAATTCAAAGTGAATAAAGAGGGTAATCTAACAACTACAGTACTCCAGCCACAGTCCCTACAGTACTCCAGCCACAGTCCCTACAGTACTCCAGCCAGTCCTTACAGTACTCCAGCCACAGTCCCTACAGTACCCCAGTCACAGTCCCTACAGTACTCCAGTCACAGTCCCTATAGTACTCCAGCCACAACTCAACCTACCTTAACAGTAGCACACGCTGCTTCTCTGACTGCTCTGTACGTCCCCTTAGTAACATAACAACTGCTGTCCTTCCATTCCTCATCCAACACATTTTGGTCCTTCTGAAGTTTGCGATTGTATATCACGAATATGAACGATACTTACAAACTCCGTTAGTCTCAACATTTCCAAGTATTCTGCATCGTGAACCGATTCCAGGAGGTACTGTATATCAGGAATGTCCTTCTCTTCGACTTGCTTCACAACCAATTGGTCGGATACATTAAAGATCAGCCGTTGAAGAGGCTGTAGTTGGAATGGTTTAAAATATTCGAATTACACCACCTTTTCAACTCGTTCGGGCGTTTCAAACGAAGATGTTGAACAGTGAAGCCTGTGCAGGTCATTTGTATGAGTAACCAGTACTCCTCTTCCTTCTCTCCCACTTCCTCCCTTTTTCACTGCTCTCAATTCCTCTTGTCTGATATTCCCCGTAGGAATGTCCTTGTCAGGAGTTCGATACATAGTAGCCGATTTGCTTGGATATCTCGAAAATTTCCATCCTTCTCGCAGGCTACCATATTCCCTACCCTTTCCTGATCAGCTCGTTCTTATCGTAAACTCCAAGAGATGGCCAGAGATCAATAAGATAAGATATCGTGTTCAACACTGACTCCCGAGTACTGTAGTTGAAGGGTTACTGTATAGAGGGTTAAGTAGCTTACGATTGTTTGGGAGGTGAAAGTGCGGGAAGTGTAAGAGGACGAGAATCGAGGAGGACTCGTACACACTCTGTGACTCCTTCTGCTGTCATTGCATGATGATATCCTCCCTCAATGGAACGGGTGATTCTTGTGGAAGGAGAGTGTCACCTCCAAGACCAGAAGGATGTTACCCGATGCGAGAATGGTCAGATGATGGATGATATGGGAGTAGCCGATCGGAGTCACCTCCATTCTTCCCAAGGGATCACCTCCCAAAGAGTCGAAGCCTGATTGAGAATAGAAGGAAGGGTAGGAGAGGGAATGGAACCTGCTGAGACTATGACAAGTTGGGGATTGAAGTCTCTGGCGACAGGGAGGAGAAGGGAGAAGAGAACGAAGAGGTAGTCCCCATCACCGCATTCCGTCTGAATACTTAGAAGTCGTGATTGCTCCCTTGAATCCTCTTCTCCGTCCATTCCTTACCTCTTGCAAGGGCACATTCACTGTCCTTCCCTTTCCTGCCCCTTCTCCAATATATGATGAACCCGATTCTTCCAGGTTCGGCCAGAACATTCCACATTCGTGTCGATGTATCGAGAAGTACAGTACACTTCAATGACTTCTTCAACTCCTCCAAAACAAGTACCGAATCACTTATCGTCATCGTAGAATATTCTCTGTGTTCCTTGTCCGTGATGTACATCCAGATCGACGATGAGTACCCTACAGTAACCCATAGATGAGGATACAGTACCCTCAGACCTTTCGATTCCCGCTAAACGAGCAGCATCTACTGCTTGAGCTACATTATTGAAGAGACAGAATCCACAAGGATTATCAGAGTCTGCATGGTGGCCGGGGGGACGGACTATGGAGAAGGCACAGTCGATCTGGATACGGTAGATTACGATAGATGGAGATAGTAAGGGGAGGGGGAGAGCACCTCTCGTCTGACGATCATCTCTGCGAGTGTCCGTGTACACGCGACTGCAGACAACGCAGCTCGATAGGATTCCTTAGAGTGAGGAATTCACGGAGACTCTGGTCACCGAAGCACCTTAGTAGCGAATACGGAGTCGAATGGAGCACTCCACTCGTTAATCTCCTCTTGACTCTTCCCTTCAATCGCCTTCACTCCCTCTACATACTCCCTCGTATGTGTCACTCGTAGTTCGCTCTCATCGCATTGCTCAATCTTCTGCAATCTCCGATTACCGTATACCCTTCGCTGTCTCGCGTACCTCGATGACTCGACATCTCTCAAGAAGCCCTTCCTCTTCCAATCTCTTCATGATGCATACAATTCGTTCGTGTGATTCAGGATGCTCTCGATTCACCGTGTTCACATGCCTCTCCTCCTCCTTGTTCACTGCTATCCCAACCCGAATCTCTTCGCTCATCGTAGATCCTTTTCCACACTGGTTCCTATAACATTCTAGCCGGTCCTTGAAAAAAAACCTTTTCCGAGCTACGTAATACCAACAATTAACAGGATTGAGATGAATAGAAATACTATCGACGACAGAAGTAATCAGAAGACGAAGACAGGAGGAAATGCGTAATGGAAGAGCAAGATAAGAGGACGATCGCACGTTCAATACACGCTCGATCGTGTCACTATCGTTACTTGTCTCATTCCCTTCTTAGCCGGTTCGATCGCTAATGCCAAAGCATCAATGTACTAACTACAACCACTACCTTACACAACGCATTTCATACTGTAACCGACAGCACTTGTGGCCATTACTTCAATTTTATCAGACGGTAGGGTGTTTGCATATCATTAGTACCCTCCCTTTACTCACTAGGCGAGATTACTAGGACTAGTCACTAGGGGAGATTAGTACCCTCCCTATAAGTCCGGCGTCTTCCCATGGGTACATCCCGACAGGCACAACCGTGGATCCCCCGCGCAGTGATTGACCGTGCAAGAAGTGGAGGATTCATCTTCTAAGCTGTCCATTCTCCTCAATTTTGCCAACGATCATAGCCCAAGATGGCAAGCTCGATATGATTGAAGTAAGTCGAGTATATGATGTGCAGACTAAGAAGGATAAGCCTGTTACGAGTAACTAGAGAGAAAGAGACGAGGAGAGAGCGATGGAGGGATCGAGGAATAGAGGGAGATGAACAAGTTATGAGGGGCGGGCTGTGATTAGGGGTACAAATGGTAGACGGAGTCGACCTCTCTTCCTATGTCTCTTCATCGTGCCTATATCAGTCTATCCCCTTGTCCGTTCCTCTTCTCCTCCCTTAATTCCCTCTTCTCAGACAGTCTTCTCGTAGTAGTCACTAGGCGAGAAGTCGTCGTCGACTTCTCTCCTTCCAATGTCTTCAACCGAGTCTCCGTCCTTCCGTACTCCTGTCCTCTATTCCGATGTTCTCTTCGGGGAATGGCAACTGGAGAAGATGCGGTACTTCATGGAGAACACTCACTTCCCCGTGTCAATAGCCGTATGTCTCTTCACTAATCCTCTCCGTATCGCCCCTTTCAAGGTAGGTGGACTGTACCTCCTTATGGTCTACTATGGACCCAAATGGATGGAAACGAGGAAAGCCTTCGATCTCCGAAAGCTGCTCACAATATGGAACATGTCGTTGTCCGTTTACTCCGCCATCTCCTTCTATTATCTCTTTCCTCTTGTTTGGCAATCCCTCCAGAAGATGGGAATGCTCGGTAAGAGAAGTCGTTCCAATCCAAGTACAGCAATGATTTAGGAACTCTTTGCTATAACGACGACTTGTACACGAACCCTGTATCGGGATACGTTACTTGGCTCTTTATCATGAGCAAGGGACCAGAGCTCATCGACACGCTATTCCTGATCCTGAGGAAGAGACCAGTTATCTTTATGCACTGGTAAGGAAAGGGGTTTCCTGTGATGAGTAGACATGCAGGTACCATCACTCGGTCACCTTCTTGTGTGGCCAACTCTACTTCACTGAACTCGTTCCATGGGCCCGATGGGGAATCGTCATCAACCTCGCTGTACACACTGTCATGTACTTGTGAGTGACCTCTCCCCTCCTCCTCCTTCATTCCCTTCTTCAGTTACTATGGTCTCCGTGCCGCCGGAATGAAGACTCCTCGAATCATCTCCAAGCTGATCACAACGATGCAGATCACTCAGTTCATCTCTGGTTTCTACTTCGCGGGCGTCGTCTTCAAGGCATGGCTGTACAATGAAGCACCCGATTGTCAGGCTAAGTAGGGAGGGAAAGGAGGGAGAAGGGGAGACGAGTCCTTGCAGAGTACACAAGATGGGATTGGGTCTGTTCGTAGTCTTCACGTATCTCTATCTCTTCTGCGAGTACTTCTACAAGGCGTATATCAAGAACGATTCGCCGACTCGATCGAAGAAGACAGAAGAAGACAGAAGAAGAAGAGTGGAGATGGACGAGGAGAAGAAGGAATTGTAACAAGAGACGGTTAAGGGAGACAGCATGTAGCTTCTTTCCTTCCTCACCCTTTTCCTTGTTTAGTCTCTCTACTCGCAGTAAGAGATTGCTTGATAGCCACTAGGTTCGTCTTCCCTTCCCTTCTCTTTATCAGTCTATTAAACCCGTCTCCCTCACTGACTATCCCATCTTGCCCTCACTTGGCCTTCCCTTTCCTTCTTCAGTTGTTATCATTCTTTCCCTTATGCAATGCCTTCTGCCTTCAGATTGTTAGTTCACGAATTTGACAGAGAGTCGACCGATTAAATGAGCACTTGTATTATTGGCTGCTATACAGTGGGTTACGTGGGCAAATGACTGTTAGACAAGACTGCTAGAGGAGAGGGAGGGCAATAAGGGAGCAGGAAGGAGAGGGAGAGGAAAGAAGGGGAGAAGGGAAGGAGTCGCGAAAGGTGACACAGTGCTAATGTGTATGTAATGGGCGCAGCTTGTGAAGGATTCGAAGGGGAAAGAGGGGAGGGAGAGATTGAGAGGGAGAGGGGGACAGATGAGATCTATTCGTGTCGTGAAGACTGTGCCATTAAAGGGAATGGCTTCGTCTGTCCCTCGGATGATAATGACTAATGTATTCATGTGAACGAATACAAGCGGAGTCAACGAACCGTCTCTACTGCTCATTCTCATTCCCTTCCGTGGCTACAACCAAAAGGGAAATGCAGCGATTTAGGGACTCTCCCGATAAACAAAAAAAAAGAAAAAGTTGTCAATTTTTTTGTTTTGGAACCATTATGTTCTGTTTCATAAACTGATAATACATAACTAAAATAGAAATACAGTACCCGTGGAGGGATTACGCACTGTAAGGGAATACCCTTGCAGATGTCCCTACCCAGTGTACATCTTCCCCTTACGCAACCTCCTCTACCCCTCACTTTTCTCCCCTCTCCCTCTCCCTCCTTAATCCAACAGTATCACACGACACGGCTAATCTGATTACTACCGGAGTCTTGACTTTCTTCGGGTGAGAGGGGAGAGAGCGTCAAGTGGGGGGAGAGGGTATGGTAGGGGGAGGGAAGGGGTAGGGGGCTAAGAGGGTGACCACGCCCCCTCGGGAGTACTGTGTACGAGAGCAGTGAAGATGCTCGGAATGGGTGATCGACTAAGAGGACTGTCCACTCTTTCCCATGAGGAGGGAAAGAGTGGACAGGGACACTTCCAAGGGGAAGCGGGACAACAACCACAGGTCAGTTTTGTTTCAGTACTAGTTACTTATATCTTGCTAATTCATTTACGCTACCATGCATGTTTTCGCATACCCATATGGGAATAGCATAGTAATTTCTTTAAATTGCATTTTCCGAAAACTTCTGTAATAAAGGCAGTATTTACAGCCAGTCGCGAGACAAAAGCGCAAGTATCGTTGTCGAGTGAGGAGTCCCTCTACTGTAGAACGAGCGAAGAGACAGAGGAGGGACAAGGTACGGTAGGGGTTACGGTAAATAGAGTGGATAATGCCGAACACAAAAAATAGAAAAACAAAGTAAGCTTGGATTGGTTTGACTTGATGCATTCAAAAAATATCTTCAATAAATTGAAAAAATTAAAATCATGCACAAAAGTATATTTGAGGCGAACGCGCGAGAGCGAAGAAGGATGAACAGTCTAAACGATGCATTGGAATGCCTACGGAAGACCCTCCCTCAGACGGGGGAGGAACCCAAGATGAGCAAGATCGAGACACTGCGAACTGCACAACAGTCAGTTATACTCTTTTTCTTTTCATATTAGACCTCCCATTACAGTAACCCTTTGTACTAAAGGACACGCTTCTCTTACTTTTCAATATTTTCGCAATGTTCCATTTTTCTTTAATAATTGAGGAAGTCAGGTAAATGGTATTGTCGTAAAGAGCAACGGCCAATTTCTTCTAGAACCCGATAACGCCATGCTCTCCCCTCAACCCATTCCCTCATAACTAGAGATGTGCATGCGAGTTCTTCTAGTCAATATGTTTTATTGCTTTTGGCAACGAGGCTTGTTGCGTTTATGTGTGATTTGTGAAAGATAGGCATCAAAAGAACTCCCATGCACATCTCTACTCATAACCACAAGTGAGCCTTACCTTTGCAGATACATCTGGTTCCTGTCCCGAGCCCTTTCCCCCGATGATTCGTCCGTGTCTTCTTCCCTCGCCCCCTTCGTTTCCTCCATTCCTCAGGCCGATCTCTCTACAACTTCCCTCATGTACTCCCATCTCTTCCCATCCGACAAACCCCCCGATCCCCTCAACCACGAATTCTCTACTCACTACACCCCCGATCCGTCTCCAGTCTATCCCTCGCAACCATACCATTTCAAACAGTAATCACCTCTCCTTCGGAATACGTGCAACCAATCAATGTGCAGATATGTTTCACACAGCCTCTAGTCGACTGGTTCCCTCACTTATTTCCACGTGTCGCATACATTTTATGTACAATAAATAGTCGAAACAATCGAGTGAAGGGACGGCGAGAGAAAGGTTAATTAACGGTCAACTTTGAGAGAGGGTTCGAGTGACACAATACGAAGACCGAAAGGGGAGAGCACCCGCTGTTTGAGATGAATGAACAAGATGATAGAGGGGGGAGATAGGGGGGAGGGGAGGGGGGGGTCTTGGATGGACTAGTCCGCCTTGTACTGCACTTGGGCACTCACGGTGTGCACGGCGGTAGAGAAGGATCGAAGTTGAACCTTAAGGGACAGGGTTACTCTAGGCCAGAGATCCCTCCTAGGCACGGGATATATTCCTAATTTAAGAGGTTGAAGACGAGTAAGAAGCAAGATAACTTTGTAGTAATGACATTTCCATGGACCTACCTCCTCTCCGTTCTTCACTAGACAAGCCCCGCTTTCACTCCAATTCTCGGGTATTTCCGTGTCTTTGCCCGTATAGATGAGAACATCGAATGAACAGGCCACTTCCAGAAGGGGAAGGAAGGTGACGGAGGCAGTGATCTGTCTGTAATCCCATCCCCTCCCTTCCATCCTCTCCTTTTGTCTCACCGAATAACATCAGCCATCTCTTGACGAATCTTCTTCTCGTCCTTCTGTCGAGTAGAATTCTCCCTGAATACAATTACGTTCATTCTCTGCTCTTAGATCAGGTCAGGCCAGTCTTCTTCTACCACATGGCATACTATTCGAGACTAGAGACAGCCATCTCTCCCTAGAGATTAGACTCCTCCCTCACTAAATCCTTCAAATAGACCTGACCTTTTAACCGCTCTCATATGGCAACAGACTATTCCCATGATAACCCCGAACTCATTAAATAGCGCCATGCGACGCATTTTTCGTTTCACATTAAGCTTTAAACCGTCTCAACCTTCTTTAAGGTGAGGCTGTGTTAGTGCGTTCAACAGTAGGATATCATAAGGGATTAAGGTGTCGTTGCGTAATTAGCAAAAGAGGACACCCGTAGAGAAGGTGACAAAGGCTACTTGAACGTATCTTTCCCTCTTCTCTCAAGTGGTCACATACCCCTCTTCTTCCATATCCTCAGTCTCAATGTTAAACTGCCATCTCTCGATTACTTCTTTGCTCTTGATCTCCGATATCACCATAACGAGTCTCTTCAGTCTCTTCTTTGCAAGGAAGACTGCAAATAACCTATTTCACGTGCAAACCAAGAGCGAGCTCACACTCAATTTGCTTGAAGAGCGGGTCCATGAATGACTTGAGCTTAGCATCATTTGTTACCAGAAGAGTTAATCCGTATTGTTTAACACGAGAGAACGAGTCGGCGGGATACAATCCTCGTTGATACAAAATACTGTTCAATCCGTAGTCTGCAAGAAACAGAAAATAAAGGCAAACGCAAAGTGACTTACTGAAGAATTCCTGCACAAGTTGAGCGGATCCTTTGAGTGAGATAGATCCCTTAGTCTTTGTGTCCGTTGCCATCGGAAAATAAGAATGCTCACAATAATGACAAATTACATAGCAACTTAAAATGGAACAAACATGTTCGACCAGGAAGACAAAAATCACACCAGTCACAAAATTTATGGCTCCCGCTCGTTCAAATTTGTAATTTTCCGCGCAGGACTTTTTGTTCAAAAAATTTTGCACTGTGTGATTCTACCGTAACCTTTACAATTTTTAGCAACCTTGTGACTGACCAATTAAAGTTATTTATTTCCGCTTTTATTTACATGAATTTACATTGAATGTACAATGAAAGTGTTTCATGGTTCGTATGGTGGAGGAGGTTGTTGACCGGATAAACTCTTGTAAGTTGGAGGGGGTTGGGAGTGGGTTGTCCTTTGTCGGTAGAGACAACATTGACGAAGAACTGCGATGAGAGTAGCCAAGAGGAAGGGAAGAAGGAGAATAAGCACAATCTGAAAGGAGGAAGGATACAAGTTATCACATGTTTTTTCTTCCTCTCCATACGAAGCATAGAATTACAACGGACACTTTGAGAAGCATTCACATAACCAACCCCGAACTAAAGTACCTCAGAGGTGGTGGGAAGTGATGAAGGAAGTGAGTTGATGGGATGAGTGACGGATGCATCGCAGTCGTGTCCCCATCTACCATGTATACAGTCTACGCAATGAGGCAGTGCGAAGCCTTCTTCACAGATGCATTCCTGTTATTCCGTTGAAGGAGTCACGTAGACTATGGAATACCTTAGTTGATGAGTCGACCCTCCCTCGAATACAACTCGGCCAATCGCATGAAGGACCCTCCATCATGGGCGGACATACTAAATGCTTAAACTCTTCATCCAACTCTGGTAATCACAGTTTCGTCTACAAATTGCCATTTATCTACGAAGCCACGTTTAGCTATACCAGCTCCCTATAGGAAACCTATAGGAATCCTATAGGAACAATTCGAAGCACAGCCTCATTCTTGCTCTCCTAGTTACCTAGCATCTTATTGTACAATATTTAGTTGAGAGGGCTCCTATCGATAGTTTTATCTTTCAGACTTGTATTATAAACACAAGCTTTATTTCGGTCGTGAGAGTGCGAAAAGAAGATAAAAGGCGAAATGACTTACACGACATGAGTTATTCTCGAGTCGAACTCAAGAGACGAAGGGAAGAGTGGGAGAGAGAGTGAGAGAGTGTGTTCTGGCTAAACTCTATCCTCGTGTAGTCAATAAATCGCGCTGTCGTCTCTTCTCGACTCCCGGAGTGAAAGGGGACTCGCACATCTGTTCTTTTTCCTTCGCATATCCACTTCATTGTCTCATTCTCCTTCATTACTTGAGTAGACAACTGTGTCTACCTCTATTCCAATCACCAATATCCATTCATCAAAGGTTCTCCATTCCACTTCGCTTCTCAGTAACAAAAGACGCGAGGGCGTCGTCAAGCACTATTGTCAAAACAAACACCTACATTTTTAGATTGAACCTTTTTAGTCCTAGACGAATGATAATATGCAATGTATAGACTGTCTGTGACTGCTGTAGGTAACCTCTGACATGAGTAGCATTCGAGGAAACGTCAATTCGAGAATTGCAGAAGGAAGGGAACGTAGTCGAGTGAAACACCTTATTCTTAGATTCGTTTGGACGACTGATCATTGAGATGGCTATCCTTTGAGATGTCTCTGCAGGAAGTGATGTATGGAATATATTGTATTGTTGAATGAGAAGCACTCGATGGATAGATCGAGTGTGCATTGTGGAGAGAAGTCATTAGGGAATGAGAATATTGAGAGGGAGACGAGAGTAAAGCACACGATATGAGAATGTTGTGTAGAGGGAAACATGTAATGTGTTTATTGATAGGGAAGGCCATCACAGAATGTGTGTGAGACACGTGGAGATGGAATGAAGGAAGAGCAAGCGAAGTGATGAGTAGAGATCGAAGGGGGAGGAGAGAAGGGGGAAGGGTGGATTGGGGGGTCACTCGCTCAGCCAATCGTATCGCAACGACGGGACATTCATCGACTTGCGGAATCGGATGAATGGCTGGATGTTGTTCTCCTCTGTAATCAACTCCATTTCTCGTTTTATAGATTGAAGACCCACACAAGGTTCAGTCGGTTTTCTTCAATTCTCTCGATTTCTAATACACAACGTGGTACACAATGGTGTGAGACATTTCACATGGAGGAAACGTGTAAATAGTTGGTATTGCTAATTACGAATAAGTGAGAACTGACCAGGCGGGCCTCCCATGATACTCCTCTGTTGCAGGGAGATGAGGGACGACGCTCCTTCTCAATGAGTCTTCATACTCCCTCTCCATCTCTCATCTCGTATATAGTTAGATGTTTGTCCTTCACCTCCTATCTAGATCCGTCTAACAACCACGTGCCATTCTCTCCTATTCGTGTATCGCATTCCAACAAGTATCTCGTTATTCCCCTTTTATACCCAATCCTTCATTCACTGCAATCAAGTAACAGTAAATGAGAGCAGACCCAATCACTTTCGCGACACATTCTAAAGCGGACGTCACACAATTCTAGATGTTTCACTCGTTCACAGAAATATGCATTTGAACCCTCATCAAGCCTCTTTGGAATATGTCAACTGTGCCTTGAATATTTTCGCTATCAAAGTTTTCATCTCATCGAAGAGGGGTATAAGAATCAATGACATTAAAAGTGGCTATAGATAGTAAAATACCAAAAATTTTCCCTAGATTTTTGACATTTTGCATTATAGGTAAAGCTCATTTATTTCATGATAATTTATATGAACTTACGCGCATCCTTCCTAAATCGGATGTATTGGTCGACTGGATTGGAAGAGACTATTGAAGAGATGAGAAGAAGGAGGAGGGAAAGGGAAGAGAACGACAGCATCTGAGACATGGCACGACTAGGAATACAAGGACCACGCCTACTACGGGGGGAGGGGAATATGGGGGAATAGGGGAGTGGAAGGGGGATAGGGGAGGAGGGGGAGGGAGATAGGGGGGAATTGATACGGGGGAACAGAGAGAGTTCCCTGTACTGTACGTCTCTCGGGGGAATCTTCCTACGCAGACGACTAAAGGAGAGTGATTGAAGAGAAGAAGATGATGGAGGGGAAGAAGAAGAGATTGAAGGGAAGATTGCATGAATGATACAAGGGAACAGGAAGAACAAGGGAGAGGTTATTACTCGTCTCGCGAACTTTACCACAACGGGTTCGGGCAGAGCACTCTTCCTTCCTTCCTCATTCGGTTATGTTTCACCCTCTGAGATTGGCTGTGGTGAGTGTCTTCTCCAACTTTCCTACCGTATCCCTATCGTATCCCCTCTACTACAGCTAACTCTCCTCTATGTAACCCTCGACTCGGCTCCTCCAATATTCCCCGTTTCATGCGAACTCAATGTCCTCATAATGTTAGATCGGTCTGATTCCGTCAAGGTGCTTTGTCTATTTAAGCACTTGTAATTCACTGCCTTCAGGGAGGATTCAATCAGTCTCGAGACTTTGTCATTGAAGTAGCAAAGGACCTGCAGATCGGACCGATGAACCACCAAGTTTCTTCTGTCTGTTCCTTCCTTCTCATTAGTATTCCCTTCAGGTTGCAATGATCCTTTACTCGGGACTCAACTACAAAAGAGAGATTTACTCCTGGAACTTTGCGAAGAACAACGAAGACTTCACGAAGAAAGTCTCTGCTTTTCGAGCTATCGGAGGAACTACGAATACCGGAGCGGTGAGGGGTCTTATATTAGAGAAGATAATGGGTAGTTGAATGGAAGAGGATAGAGACATGCGTTCAGGCACTGAAAGAAGCATTGAAGTTGATGGATCGTCGAGACAAGAAGATTCCTACAGTAGTGATGCTTGTGACTGACGGAAGGTCTCTCCCCATTCCCCCTTTCCATCTCCCCCTCCCAACCCCCTGCTTCCCCTCTGCCCCCGTGCATTCCCAATCCCTCGAATGTTGTTCTCTGTATCTGCATGCCTTAGTCCTCTACTTTCCCAGTCCCTTGTACTTAGTCACGCCATGTTCCCTCCCCGTGAATTCCTTACCGTATTCCATGCATTCCATAATTTTCGCCCTTCAGATCGGCCGATCACACGAAGGAATACGCTGAGCAACTCCGAGCTATTCCCAATACTTATGTATTCGCGGGCGTTGCAGGGGATCCAAAGCAGATTGGAGTGTAAGAGGGGAATGAGTATGGGAAGGAGGGAAGAGGGGATTACAGACAGTCGATTCTTGATATAGCAGGGGACATGGATCATGTAGTGAGACAGACCGGAAGACAGAAGGCGGCGGCTGTTGCCAGAGGAATTCTTCAGAGGGTGGGGAGGGCCAGCGGAGGGGGGATCGATGTCTTTGAAGGCGCAGAAGAAGTGTCGCACCACAACCACGTCAACCACCACAACCACCACAACTACCACAACTGATCCCATCACGGGTATCACTGGCTCATCCCTTGCTGATCCATTTGTGGTGTTGAGGTTGTGAGATGGACTTGGTACTGGTCCTTGACTTCTCCACGACTACCTCTCCCATCTACAAGAAGTACAAATCAATGGCTAAGGATCTAGTGGGACAGCTCAAGATCAGTCCCCATCACACTCTTGTTAGTAAACTTGTCTCGTGCATATCTCACTGACTACTCAGGTCTCATGCGTTACCTTCTCCTCTGAGGGAAAGACAGAAACGTCTTTTAATCTCAAGAGATTCGATAGGCAAGAAGATGTAGAAAGAGCCATAGACAAGTTGGAATACTACGGAGGAACTACAAATATTGGTATGACGGATGTCAAAGAAGGAAGAGAATGATGTTGAAGGGGCGGGAATCATAGAAGGAACGAATCAAAGGGAGAAAGAGGGAGCGAGACCCGACATTGCGACCAAGGTTATGGTGGTCTTCACTGATGGCTGGAACAACAAGGGTATCTACGGTCTACAGTCTTCCCAGTCTCCCTCCAATCTCTCTCTCCCCTCCCCCCTCCGTCTACCCCCTCATCTCCCATTCCCTCGAACCTTGCCTCTCCTCTTGTATTCCTACCCTCGTTCCATCGGATACTTTCCATCTAAATCATTCACCATCCCAACTGCGTAGTTCCTCTCTCTTTACATAGCAACTCCTCCGTCCTCCTCCCCTCCTCCCACCTCTTTCTCCCCTTTTCTCCCCTTCACTGTCCTCATCTATTCTTGTTCCTTCAATCCCATCCCTCTTCCTCATCTTCTTCTCTAAAAGGAGTCATCAGGAATGGATCCGGGAGAGGCAGCGAAGAAAGCAACAGAAGAGGGCTTCGAAGTGTATACCGTGGCTTGTTCGGTGAGATGAAAGGGATAGGGAAGGGGAGAGGGGGTGGGAGATGGGGGAGGGGAGATGGGGGAAAGAGATGATGGACAACGGCGAAGATATGATGCAGGACGAAATAGACAATATGGTCAAGCCCAATATGACTACTCTTCATTCGATTGCTGAAGATGAAAACCACTGCTTTATGAGTGACAACTTCGATGGACTCATTGATAGGGTAAGGGAAGGGATGAAGGGAAGGGAGAAGATGATGATAGTTGAGGTGAAGGAGAGGAATGCACCGTGTATGAATGGAGGAGTTGCGAAGGATCGGATTGGAGGGAAGAAGGGAGGCAGGAATGAGAGGAAGGGAACTACCAGGAAGGGGAAGCAAACGACGAAGAGACCTTCGAGGTTCAGGGGATAAAGATGATACTGATGAGGGGGGAGGGGTACAATGCACTGGAATACAAGAACTGATAGGGCTCTTGGAGGAGGTGGTATTATTTAGGGTGATCTGTCACACAGCATTCCAAGCGTTCTAATAGCGAATAGCGGTTTCCGCGCATAGGATCCGATCCTGTAAGCGAACCAGCGAACGAAAAATTATGAATTTAAAAACTTAAGTTTGTCTCTATGAATTCTAACACCTCCGAAAATTTGGTATAGATCGATTTAGCCACTCTTCAGAAAATTCAAAAATGGTGGTCAATTCGTTATTAGACACATTCTTTACCGGGCGGAATGCTGTGGTCACCAGACTCGACTTGTTGGTGGAAGCAGAACTCAAGGACAAGTGAGCCCACTTTAGTGAAATATCTATATCTTTATCGGATGTGAAAGGAACGAAAGAAAATAAAGTAAATGGAATGGGAAAAGGTTGTACATTCATTATTTTCAGTTGAGAAAGAAAATGTGAATCAGCCAATGACATTTCCAATGGCATCACGGTTGTCAATCATAATGTTGCACAAATAACTTAAATTACTTTCAATTTAGATAAATGAAAAGAAAGATTAGACATGTAATACACACCAGTGGAACCCGTAGAATAGCGATGCGCAATGCAATGAATATGGATGAAGAGGGTAGATCAATGCCGTCCCATCTATCGCTCACTATCACTCTCTCTCATCACTTTCGCTCTCTCATCCCACCCATCCCTCCCCTCCCCTCTCCCCTCTCTTACCCCTTCTCTTCTCCCTATGACCGTCTCCTACAACCTCGATCTCTGTCGCAACTCGTGGACCGTAGCCTTCAAGGTTCTCTGTCGATGGAGAGGTATCCCCCTATGCATCCCTTGCTATCTTCATATTCTTCTCCTCTAGGGTCAATCTGGCGATTGTTATGGAAGGAGTTGCTGGTGTGGTTGTTCTTCTACTACATCGTCATGCTCATTTATCGGACTGACTGGTTTCTCACTCCCGATGCTCAAAGGTTCTTCTCTTATCCCTCGAATGAGTGCCCGTTGTACCACTGTTCCTCTCCGCTTCTCCATTACTCGTTAAGGAACTTCGAACGTTTCTCCCACCACATCAATGAACGTCTCGACTGGATTCCTCTTACTTTCATCCTCGGATTCTTCGTGTCTCAGGTCGTCGACCGATGGAGGAAAATATTCGAGAACATGGGATGGATTGAAAAGTAATCACTTCAACTGGTTACACTGTTCGAGATAGGATACTGAGATGATGGAGTACTCTCGATTGGTGGTAATGATGTGGCCAATGGTCATGATCTCAGCTAATAATGGGATGGGAACAGAGTGGACAGAGATACTTGATAGAGATAGAGAGAGGGAGAGAGAAGAGAGAAAGACGGAACGAGTGCTCTCAAGACGTGTGACTGCAGTGCAGCGATCACAGTGTCTGCTGTCGTGAGGGGATCCGTGGAATCGGATAAGATTGCGAGGAGGGCCATCGTGCGGTATCTCTGTCTATCACAGGTGAGGGTAATTGGAACGGGTTATGGTAACTGAATAGATAGGAACAGACAGAGATCAACGACGAACAAAGAGGATTAGATGACGAGTGAACGCTTTGCAGAGAAGAGCAAAACATAGACAACAACACTCGATAAAAGGGTATCTTAGAGTAGTGAAGGACAGAAGGAGTATGAACACTTTCACTGACTACCTTCAGGTTCTTGTCTTCCGTGATATTTCCATCAGAGTTCGTCGTCGCTTCCCCAATATGGAGTCGATAGTCAAAGCAGGTATCTAGTTCCCTCTCCCATTCAATCACCAAACACTTCCCTTCATCTCACTTTCCTCTATCTTGTAGGATTCCTTGAGGAGGCGGAGAAGGAGATGATCGAGAAGCTGCCTCTGGACTACAACAAGTACTGGATGCCTGTCAACTGGGCTTCTTCTCTGGCCTTTCGACTTCGCGATGACAACAAGGCGAGTGATTAGGTAGATCAGCCAATGGAAGGATCATGTATTTCAGATCAAGAGTGAGCCCGCGCTCATCGCAGTTCTCAACGTCAGTTGTCTCTCTTCCTACATTCCTCTATTCGTCTATTCAGGAAATCAAATTCTTCCGTACAAGTCTCATGTTGCTGTGTAACTTCGATTGGGTTCCTGTGCCTCTCGCTTACCCACAGGTATCCAATATCTCATCAGTAGCAATCTTCTATAGTAAAATATGAATAGACTGGTTGAGGTAGTGTTCTTCGCAGTGCGTGTCTACTTTATTCTCTGTCTTGTGGGAAGACAATACATTATCGGAGAAGAAGCTGAGAACAAAGCTATTGTAAGGCTCCCTATACATCCATGGCTTCACTCGCTTTTCAGCTTGATATTCGCATTCCTCTTATGACCATACTCCAGTTCATTCTGTACGTAAGTGAGTACTTCTTTGATATCTTCGGTCTCCTGGCGGAACACCGCTGGCGTACCGGAGCACCAGCGGTGCTGCGGAAGTACTACGAGATCGAGATTTTTGTCGGAGCACCAGTGGTTCTCCATTCGTACTACAACGTAAACTGGGCTAGACTGCAGTGTTGGGATACATAGCCTGAATTAAGATCGCCATAGTCCTCCAATAAAAGGGCGATGCAGGTCTCTGTGTGCAGTTCGCAAGAGTCCCTGCACATTTTTGGTCAGTGTGTGCACCGATAGGTCGGTTCACTCGCACCCCGGTGTGAATACACTGTATTCAATACACCCGGATAAAAATCCTCGAGAAATAAGAAAATAAAAAAGAGCGGAGTATCTCTGACGTAGGTACTTCGGAACACCAGACGGAACATGGCCGGAGTACTTCACGTGCTACGTCTGGTGCTCCGTAGATGTTCCGACTGGTGTTCCGCCAGGAGACCGGAGATTTGACTACTTCCAGAATTCACAATCCTAATGATCTTTCCATAGAAATCTGAATTGACTTAGTCGTTGAGGCTGGATGAAGGTAGCAGAATCTCTGTTGAATCCCCTTGGAGAGGACGACGACCACTTCGAATGCAATGTACTCATTGACAAGAACATCGCAGTGAGTCCTTCCCATCCTCCCTTCCATCTCAACTCCTCTCCCATCCCTTCTTAAGAGAGAGGAGAATTCACCTCTCATCTCGTCTTCCCCTTGCAGACTGCACTAGCCATCGTAGATGACACATATGACCAAGTCCCTCCTCTCGTAATGGATCGATTCGCTTCTCAGCCCGATCCCCTCTATTCAGAAGAGAGTGCTCCCAAGACCTCTCATAATAATCAATTCGCCGGTTCTGCAGCTCATCTTATGTACGGTAGTTGATAGATTACGGTAAAAGGGAACTTATTTAGATTGGCCCACAAAGATTCGCCTGTGACGATGGTTCCTGTGAGGAGTGACTCGCAATTCGAAGAAGGGGCGACGGAGGGAGCGGGACCTATTTCATCTATTAGGAGGAGGATTAGAAGGTATCGCTACAAACTAACTAAAATAACGAACCATGCCTTGAAAGAACGAGACGAGAAAAAGGATTCTGAGAACCACTAATTCATTGCATTGAGCACTGAGCACTCTTTTTAAAGGAGCATATATTAGCTGACTGAGATGAGATACAGCTTCGATTCATTGTCAAACGATTTTTCACTTTGTCCCGATCATCTTAAGAAAAAGAACGATAGGAAAAGATGAGCGGAAAGGCCTAAATCGCAATATCAGGGTAGCGCGGGAATTCAAATGCTACCGTACTCGTGGGCCGGCTCTTTTAATGGGGAAATGGATTGCAGCATATCGGGAAAGAGCCGCACGGGTTCGTTGGCGAATCTGGCAAGCATCAAAAAGAAGGAGGCAAGCATGGAAAGTGGATTTGGAAGGACGATTAGTGCTGAAGGTCTGTCAGATGAACAAGCGTGTTTTAGATAATTTCAAAATGTATTCAGATGGTCGTTTTGCAAACCAAATGTTCGATAATTCATACGATTCGCATTACTTGTCCTCTCCTTTCACAAACTCTCACAATTCAGACGGATTCAACTTCAGTGTGCAAGGCAAGTTGTGTTACGGTAGGATAACCGAAGTTATCTTGATCCCCAATGATTCTAAGACTCTTAATTTCGTATACACTCTCGTTTGGATTCCCAATGATCTACAACTGAAGGAATGTTGTGAGTTGAGGATTGAATCGGGATTCGAATGGAACAGTGAGGAATGCACGGAGATTGGATGCAGTTGAAGAGGAGCCTATCCCTTCGAGGGAATCATCTCTCGTACGAACCGAACATCAAGTAAACATAATTACTGTAGGGTCTGAGGAATGAACTTGGAATTGAGGAATCGGTCAAGTCTTCACTGGATGGAATAGCAAACGAGACGATAGTGGAAGAGCCTCCCGAAGAGGAGAAGGAAGAGTTGAAGGGAAGCGCTTCTTCTCGTTCTGCTGTCTTCGATCTACACTCCCCCACTCCCTCCTCTCCTTCCCCCTCCGATCTACCCATCACTCAAATAGCTCAGACACTTCATTCGATTGAACGATCAGACAAATAGGACATGGTTTAATCTCAATCGATATTTGACTGTAATTGTCATGACGGGTTGATACATGATGAATAAGGACTATTGACATGAAGTCATGTACAGAGATGATGAATGGAAGGAGTGGAGTAAAGGTGGTTGAGAGGTAATGAAGAAGAGACTATTCCTTGATGAGACTGTCGAGGGAGTAGACTATGATGAAGATGGCACGAGTAGACGTCACTGAACAGCAGTTCTCCTCTGAGATGGCGAGAATACCTCCATCCCTCGCATTTCTTCCTCTATTCACCTCCAGCACAGCAGTGATTCCTGTGTTGAGCATGAAATCGACAGAATAGCTCGTCCTTCCTTTCCCATTGGGTAGCATAGTCCGCATCCAGAGGTCGTCCCAGTTCACCCAGCAACTGCAAGAACAATCACTGCAATGGTCGAGTTGGCGAATCGGCTCTGTTTCACCGTTTTACGATTGGGTTAACTGATAGAGTAGTCATTGTATATTCGCTATGCATGATTCGCTTTATATTCATTATGCATATATGATCCAACAGACCCTCCCACTCTCTCACCTTATCAAACTTTTCCATCGGAGTTCCTCCCAGTAATTCAGCCACTGCTTCCACAAAAGACTCAGCCAGGATGAACTGATCCTCCTCCGATGGGAATCCTGCAGTCATACTCTTCCCTTTCTGCCTAACAGTAAGGATATAGAGACTGACCGTCGTAGACGAGTCTCATTCTCTTCTTGAATGAAGAGAGGGATTCGATGGCCGATTGATATTCATGAGTGAGAACGAGAAGGGGACGACGACTACTGTGAGAGACGAAGAGGGAATCTGAAGGAGAGATTGGGGGGAGTAGAGAGAGAGGAGGGATGGGGAGATAAAAGGGGGGAGATACCGTAGTTGTGGGAAGCATGGAGAGGGTTCTGCGAGTAGAGGCCGACTGAGACATTCTGAAGATACAAATTACTCTTGCTTGATATGTGCAATATAGATAGCTCTAATAGCCACCAATTCAATATTTTCCCTCTAACCAGTGTCCCCTCTCCAATCTCCCCGTTCCCCACCTGCATGTGTGCAATCGAAGGTTCCGTCCTCCCCAATATCTCAGCCAGAACTTGTCTCTTTCCCTTCTGCGGATCCTTCGCATTCAGAGCGAGGCGATGGGTTTCGTTTGAATGGAAAAGGGCGCGAGAAGCGAGAATGGGAGAGGAGATTTCCCAGTCAGAGACGATCGAACACATCTGAGGGGGGAGGGGTACAGTATCCAGGCATGGTGTACGGTAATACAGAGTGATTCCCTGTAACTGACCCTGTCAACGACTCCCTCCTGCAGAGTGAATTCATCGATGGCAATCTCAGCCAGGAGACACTCGCTCTCGTTCCTTCCGAAGGTCTGCACTGACAACATCAGCCATCGCAGTTCCTCAAAGGTATAATTTATAATCTTTAATATTTTCAAAGAATCGATCCTGGATCTAATCCCTCCCAACTTACAATAATCTCCTGTGTAGTCTTGTCCCTCAACCATTCCTTCACTCTCATTTTGTCCCTTTCTCGTTTACGTCGAACCGTATCCTCGATCATAGTAGGTTGTTCATCTGGAATTGATCATTGATCTTTAATCACCTCCTCAACTGACCATCCCCCTTGCTCAATTCCTTCGCAGCCACAACTCCTCCAAACTCGAATTCCTCTTCAACTTCGTCTTCATTCTCTTCTTCAACACCACTGCAATCACTTTGTTACTTTTCATTTCTTCCTCATCTACAGTATCCCCTCTCTACAGTACCCTCTATTCCCTGTACAGTTCCCTTACCGAAAGTGTATATTCTTCGTGATTCGTACCCTTCCTCCTCTCCCTCTTCCCTTTCTCCTGAACCATCCTTCTCCCCTTCCCTTCCCTCTTCTTCTCTTACCCTCTATTCGTTCCCAATTCTTCCGTTTCCGGTATCGATCCTTCAACTTCCAAAGCCCTTGTTCTCCATTGCTTAACCAATCGTCATCTCTGCCCTTCCCCTTATACGGAAACCTTCATCCTCTCTTCTTTACCCTTTCAATTGGTGAAATTAACGGAGTGGCCGTATTCAGTTATTGTCCACGCACCTCCTTTTCTGTATGCGATAGTCTATCCCATGCAGACTTGGTTGTATCAGTGACGATCGGAGAGTAGGAATCAACACGGGAATACCAGTTCATTCGACGTCTGAAGGGGAAAGATTGGGTTGATAAAGGGAAGAAGAGAGATAAGAAGAGTTACTTGACGGAGTGAGAGAAGAGATGGAAACCATCGTTGTGACGATGAGACATACGACCGTCTGGCGCGAGGGACGAGGGGGGAATGAAGGGGATCACCCCCCCCCCCGGGAGGGAAGGGTAGGAGAGGGGGCAGAATTATGATAATCATCTTGGTTACACTTTGACGTGATGTACGAATCCAATGAACTTTGCTATTTTTCAAAATCGTTATTGAGGATAAAATAATTGTGAACTTTTTTGCGTTGGGAAGCTCTCCGATGCTTTCTCTGCTCCCCCTTCGCTCTCCCTTCGTATCCGTGATAAGAGATAGCTTCATCCCAATGAGGTCACCTCTTCCCTTCTCCCCTCCCATCCCCTACTCTTCACTCTAGCAATGTCCCTTGTATGGCTGTGCTATACCTCCATCCTCATATCAAGTCTTCTTGTCTTCTCTCAAATCGCTTTCCTTCCGTTTCTCCTCAAAACTACCTATGTTCTTCGTGATGAAGTGACCGATAAAATAGCAGCATTCAAGGTGGGTGTGACTTCACAATTTTTTCATTTATCGAGTATGTTACCTTTCAGAAACACGAAGCAGAATTCGATAACATTCTTCACGGTCTCCACGAAGTGAACAAAAGAGAGGCAGAATTCGATGATTTCTCATTTTCCATGTGCTTGACTGGACGACCTGGACCGAAAGGTAGGAGAAGGGAAGAGAAGAGAAAAGTAAAGGAGAAGATTAAGGAGAAGATGGAGAAGATGGAAAGGAAGGAGAAGAGGGACAGAATGGAGTGAGAGGGAAGGATGCGAGGGATATGATGACAGAGAAGGAACAAGAGTGCATTGTGTGCCCACAGGGCAAAGTGGGACCTGAGGGACCTCCTGGACCCCAAGGATTCACCGGAGAGAAGGGACCCATGGGACTTCCTGGTTCGTCCTTCATTAATTATCTTTCATTACTTATCTGCTTCTCAGACAACTATTATCGTCTCTTCTAGGAACTCCGGATATCGATGGACGAGATGGAGATATCGGAGAGGAAGGAGACCCCGGACCGAAGGGGCTCAAGGGACGAACTGGACCCACTGGGCCCAATGGAAGAAATGCATTTGGGGGAGTAGGCAAGCCTGGTCCCCCCGGTGTTATGGGTCCGATTGGACCTCCTGGACCACAGGTGAGAAGGGTGTACAAGGGGTACTGTAAAGGATACTGTAGGGAACACGAGGAAAGAAGAACTATGTTTATGGACCGAGTGGACCCGTTGGAAAGAACGGTCCCAATGGAATGGATGGAACGCCTGGATCCTTGGGAGAAAGAGGTTACAAGAGGGATGGGATCAGGAAGGTTAGCTATGGCAAATATTTAGGAATCCGAGGAGACCGAGGAGAGACAGGATCTGATGTCAAGTTCTGTCCTTGTCCGACTGAGTTCAACAATCTGTACAAGGGAAAATATGTGGGTGGGCCGTTGACGGAAGTGACTATGAAATGGTTAAGGATTCGAGTCGGAAGGAAGAGGATAATGCGAGGAAGTCAGTCCTATCCTCTTCTTCCCTTTCCGCTTCTCTTCCCATAACCTCCGTCGAATCTTCCCGATTACTTGACAAGTGGACTGGACAGGGAAAAGAACTCCGAAGAGCGCCTGTTCCTCTGAAGAACAAGGGTAAGCAGGGGTGGGAAGGAACTCTGGGGGACTACCTAGATAGGTTCACGTGGGTTCAGGAGGAATATGGATATGTTTCAGTTGAATCGGCGGAATCCGTGGAATTGAGTGAGGAGAGTGCAGAGAATGCAAAAGAAGAGGAAGAAGCAGTGACTTACTCAGCTGTCCCACTCAACACTGCTCGCATTTTCCAAGGGGAGGAAGCCTCGAATGACTTGGATCTACCCCCTAACTCCTCCCTCTCCCCGTCTACTCCCCCTTCCTCCACCCGCTCAACCTCACCCACAACTCCTTCTTCGACCCCCTCCTCAACTACCGTAACCCTTCCCAATACTACAAGTACAGTAACGACAAGGACAGAAGAAGAGACGACAACTGAATATCCGTGGTGGGATGAGACTACGACTAAGCGACGATTCAGATATATCACGAAGAGACCGAGAGCGAGGGTCGACTAGAAGTCTTTATCCATTGTGAAATAAAGAGGCTCGTTCTGTTTAGTGTAATGCAGTGAGTCAGTCGGGTCTCTCTTTCTCTTCTCTCCATCAAGACGAAAGACACTTCTCTGTTCATTCATATTCTCATCCGATTATGTATCCCTCCCCCTCTCCCCTCTTCCTCCCTCCCTTTCCCTTTCCATTCCACAACTGCAACAAGACCCTTCGTCCATAGAGTCTCAGTCCATTCAACGTCTTTCCCTCTTCTTCGTACCTCTTTACCTCGCTCTCAACTTCTCTTCCTCCCTCCCCTACCCCTTACCTTCCCTCTCAACTCTTTACTGCTGTCTCTGCTCTCACACTTCTCTTGTGTGGGTGTGTATCTATCGAGTCCTCAGTCATTCCTAATCACCATGAAGAGAGTATTCTCTATCTTCCCTTCTCCAATGTATTGTTCATTCTCTTCTGCTATATACTCTCCATTCTCATCTCAGTCTTATCGCTTGAGATGTCGACATTCAACACAAATTCGTCGTACAGTCGTACATACGAAAAGAAGGTAATCGAGGAGACCCCAAGGACGCGAATCAGCACTTCCCCCTTTGCGGCTGCTCTGCCTACCGGAATCCCGGTGAGATATTCGTCCCATTTCCATCCAGTATTGATCCATGACTGCCTGTCGTCGAAAATCCTCTGTAAGTGAGAAAAGAATGAGAAATCAATATTGAATATATTTAATATTTTTGGAGTGACTGTAACTTGAACGTATCTATTAGATATACGCGGTAGTTTTTTATCTATCCGCTACGTTTCATCTTGACGCTCATAGTGGACGGAGTGGCAGTTTTATGCTGATCATAAAGTACCTATAATCGTAAAAAGAACTCTCACGCGGAGTTCTGGTATCTAGGCTCACTGAGATACCAGAAATGCTCTACAATATAATTCTAGAGACTCCCTCTAGAGGTCTCGTCCTTAGACTTTTACATAAGATAGTTGCCCAGCGAAGTTGGATGAGTAGTGTAATATCCCCCTTCAGGAGCACATCTTCCCTCCATCCTTCTCTGCCCTCCCGTCGGGGGTTCCCTCTGGATTCGGCTCTTACCATTCCATTCGAACTACCGATGACTCCATCCAAGTCTCCATGGAACTGAAGGACTACACGGCTGAGAATATCAAGGTTATCTCTCGTTCTTTCTTGTCTTTGATCGGTCGTCATCTTCTCAGTTCATACTTACTGATACGCGTAATTGAGGTGTCAGTGGTGGGCGATTTCATCGTTGTTTCTGCCCATCACGGAGAGAAGAAGGACGATTTGGGAACGATCGAGAGGCAATTCACGAGGTGTGTGATTGCCCCCCTCATCCATCCATACTAGAGCCCGTGAATTGATACCGATAGTCGATTTTCACCGGTTACGTTTCACTACCAACATTGCCAGAATCACATCTCCTAATACGTACGCAGTGAAACATAACGCTGGAAAAGTGCCTAATTGGATTAAACGGTATCGATTCGCGAGCTCTAATCCATACCTCATTCAGACGAATCCCCCTCCCGAAAGGAGTGCAACCGGAATCCGTCACTTCCACCCTCTCATCCGATGGAATCCTCGCCATCATCGCCCTTCCCCCTAAACCGAAGGTAGACTTTTCCCCTTCTTCCCCATCTCAGTATCCCCTTCAGGAATCGTCTCCAGCCCGTGCAGTTCCTATCAAGGTTGAGATAAGCAAGGCAACTTGAGATCACCTTTATTCTTCCACAAAACATAAATGATACGGCTCACCCTTTCCATCGATTGACTTTATTTTATGCTTATAGTCATGTCATCTCTCTTATTTTCTTTCGATTTCTTTTCGAAACGTATTGACTTTACTTTGCCTTTAGGTACGTTATGGATTATTTTCTATTATGGTGTTACTTCGAATAAAATTTTAGCAACGTGAATAGCACAACATAAAAAAGAAAATTATTGCATTACTCCCTGAAGAAAAAATAGTAAATAATAGACTACGGTATCTTTTGAATATACCGTAATTGTGTTATGTGTACGGTAAATGATAAAAGAGCTAATATTGATGTTTCAGGTTCGACATCTTGGTACCAAAGTTGGCGAATATCCTTTTGTTCTTCCGTATTTTCCCCGTATGTATGCGTCGTGTTCAGGTCCAAACGGTGACCTGAACACGACGCATACATAAAAGAGGGGGTTATACAACTAAATACTGCTGCTCGTGACGTGCTACATTGATACGTATGTTTTTAACAAAATATTGAACACTATCTGTTCACTATAACGTGTTCGAAATTGCTTCCGAAATCACACAATTATGCGAAACACGCACTGTCATTCCAAAGCACTTTGTTCAATCAGCAAATCTCCGGTTCCGGGGAATAGAAATTGTTAATGCGTTCCACGCATAATTCGGTGTATACGTCTCACCATTCTTGGCCCCGCGAATTGAAATGTTGGAACTTTGCCAAAAGTAGCGCAAACTTCTAATTTCGCGCATTCTTCTCCCAGCAAAGATCTTTCCTCGGAATACAATACTTTGGATTTTTAATAATGTAACGCGAACCACCAAAACATGGAAAACGCTACCACGAAGTAATAAGAAGCTTTCAAAATTTGGAGCGTTGCATTTTTCTTAAGTAGTGTACTACCGTACTGCCGTGAGCGTTTTAACAAACCTCACGTTTGACTACAAACTACGCGAAATCACACGACGTGAACGGCTGACGGTGCGTGGCGAAAATTGATGGCTAATGATTAGATCATAAGCAAGAGAACTCCCTTGTTGGACATTTATGCGGTGCTTAATTGCAATGAAAAGGCTCCACAAGTGCGTATACTCTAACGTGACACAATATTCGCGTTGTGACACAATTGAACTATTCTTTTGTATTGTGTAGTTTCCGAGTCGGCATGGAAATGTAGACACTTTGTCACTAATTGTTACTGTTTCGCTCAATTTGCTCAATATTTGCCGTTTTAAGCCTGATGAATGCGATGGATCCGAGTATTTCCCCCGTATGTGCTTCACTCCTCGCGTTCGTCTCATTATGTGCGTTGATTGCTTGTCCCTTCTACCATTCGACAGCAAGGGGAATACTCTCATTTCATTGGATTCTCATCAACTTTTTATCTTCTTTGTCCGGTCAGACTTTTTGATTTACTTTGAATTTTGTAATGATCTATCAAAGGTGAATTTAATGTTTTCATGGGTGTCTTCAGCTGTGAGTGATATTGTGCTATCGCTCGCTACTGCACTAGTGCTTCTTGAAAACTCCGGGTTTCCAGGTTGGCTTCTTATCTTTTGGTCTCAAATGGATTGTAGTTTTATTCCCTAAAGGTATAAAGAAGTATGCGTCATAGCAAAAAAAAGAAATGAAAACTGATTGATTTTGTTTATAAATTTTTTTTAAATATCAGCACAAATGAATTGGTAGGATCGAGTATATTTTATATAATTTTTTAAATAGTGCACAATATTTGATACCCCGCTGCGGTCCCTAGTCCTAGCATAGCAAAATAATTGTGATTTTTAAGATTGTAAGGAGTCTGCGTTGTCGATTCCCTCATCTATTATGTTTGTAACCCTTATCACTTCCTTCGATATCCTCTTCCTAAACGTAACAAGGTTGATTGATTCTGTATACATAAAAACTGAATTAAGTTTAGAGTCGAAGTTAAGATGTTCATTATTACCATGTTGTTCATACTAGTGACATATGCTGCAGCGGAAGGAAGTCGGAATAGGAACTTCAAAGTATAATAAAATTTCCTTGGCTAATATAAATAAAAAGTGGAATTAAAAATCACATATTTCATATCAGGAAATGGCTGACATCAATTCTGCCGATCTCTTCGTTGACCGTCACTCGAAGCTGAATTTCTTTGGGTCATTTCCCTTGCTTCATCTTATCTCGATACTACTAGTTTCAGTGGAACAGGTATGCCGCCTTGGTATCAATTCTATTGTTATTGGGTATTGTTCCATAATTTCCGTATAGCGAATTTCTTTTTTATATTACCTATTCAATCATTATATTACCTACTCATTCCCGTTTCAGATGTTTGATGTCGTCTTTCCCGGCTGGATGTCTTTGTTTATATATCTTTCTCGTTCATTCTCTACGATCTCAATGCTCTTTATTCCTGCCAACTTCGGAGGTTTCATACAGGTTTGCATTTTATCGGAATCTTGCTAATATGTCTTATATGAAATATGAATTGATATATTGACGTACATTAAGGCGGGGAAACGTCTCGGTCGTGCAATAGGCTCATCCTTAGCCCAACCTGATTCGATTACACAAATATCTCAATGAACACGAGGTGTATATATGTATCTCACATTTATCTTTATTATGAATCATGTCGTTTATTAACTTTTCGGTTTTTCTGTAGTAGACTACCTTCTTGTTTTTAGTCTGGTCATATATAGATTAGTTAGTACCGGTATGCTAAAGTCTTTCTTAGCCCGCAATAATAGTATTTGGCGTGTCATTAATTTTCTTTATAAGGTATTGTGCTCCTGAGACAAATTTAGTTTGTACAGTATTTTCACAGTCATCAAATTCATTTTGTTGTTTATATATTATATATTTATCCGTGATGGGGTGGGACACGGGGTGGGGAGAGGAGAGTGGGAATGAGTGAATGTTTATTGACATTTGTTGACAATCCAACCAGAAAGACACTGTAGCTGAGCAGTTTGTACACCGGTGAAACAGAATAGAAGAGATGGAACTGAGTATAGCAGTGAAATGACGAATGATACCCGTTTTCATTGAATGGTCTAGCGATCTAATAGTATATACAAGAAAAGAAGCGAATATACTAGAAGAGGAATTGAGGCTGCCGAAGGTAG